>JACXGI010005844.1:11636-37353 GCA_016801175.1 Esox masquinongy
GCTTCTTTAGCAAGGCAGTGGTCATCTTGGAGGTGTGTTTGGGGTCGTTATCATGTTGGAATACTGCCCTGCGGCCCAGTCTCCGAAGGGAGGGGATCATGCTCTGCTTCAGTATGTCACAGTACATGTTGGCATTCATGGTTCCCTCAATGAACTGTAGCTCCCCAGTGCCGGCAGCACTCATGCAGCCCCAGACCATAACACTCCCACCACCATGCTTGACTGTAGGCAAGACACACTTGTCTTTGTACTCCTCAAAGACAAGTGTGTCTTTGGTTGCCACCACACACGCTTGACACCATCTGAACCAAATAAGTTTATCTTGGTCTCATCAGACCACTGGACATGATTCCAGTAATCCATGTCCTTAGTCTGCTTGTCTTCAGCAAACTGTTTGTGGGCTTTCTTGTGCATCATCTTTAGAAGAAGCTTCCTTCTGGGACGACAGCCATGCAGACCAATTTGATGCAGTGTGCGGCGTATGGTCTGAGCACTGACAGGCTGATCCCCCACCCCTTCAACCTCTGCAGCAATGCTGGCAGCACTCATACGTCTATTTCCCAAAGACAACCTCTGGATATGATGCTGAGCACGTGCACTCAACTTCTTTGGTCGACCATGGCGAGGCCTGTTCTGAGTGGAACCTGTCCTGTTAAACCGCTGTATGGTCTTGGCCACCATGCTGCAGCTCAGTTTCAGGGTCTTGGCAATCTTTTTATAGCCTAGGCCATCTTTATATAGAGCAACAATTCAGATCCTCAGAGAGTTCTTTGCCATGAGGTGCCATGTTGAACTTCCAGTGACCAGAATGAGGGGAGTGTGAGAGCGATGACACCAAATTTAACACACCTGCTCCCCATTCACACCTGAGACCTTGTAACACTAATGAGTCACATGACACCGGGGAGGGAAAATGGCTAACTGGGCCCAATTTGGACATTTTCACTTTGGGGGGTACTCACTTTTGTTGTCAGAAGTTTAGACATTAATGGCTGTGTGTTGAGTTATTTTGAGGGGACAGCAAATTTACACTGTTGTACAAGCTGTACACTCACTACTTTACATTGTAGCAAAGTGTCATTTCTTCAGTGTTGTCACATGAAAAGTTACACTCAAATATTTGCAAAAATGTGAGGGGTGTACTCACTTTTGTGAGATACTGTATATTTTTTTTATTCACATATTGATTTCTTGCAGGATGAATTTTAGAGCTGTTCTTTTGAAATTAATTCTCATACCTGGCTCTGCGACACTTCTCATGAATTTTTATCCCTTTAGTAAATAGACATGCCCCTTTTAAATGTCTCAGAGTGTGAGATTGCACAAATCCTAGATTCTCAAAAGAGCTACAGTGGATATAAAAAGTCTACACACCCCTGTTAAAATGCCAGGTTCTTGTTATGTAAAAGAATTAGACAAAGAGAAATCATGGCAGAACTTTTTCCACTTTTAATGTGACCCATAATGTGAACAATTCAATTGAAAAACAAACTGAAATCTTCGAGGGGGAAACATGAAAAATAAAAACCTTACAATAACCTTTTCAACTTTTTGGAAAGGACCGTTTCCTTTTCAACTTTTTGGAAAGGAAAGAAAAAGGTGCAGTGGTCTTTTATTTTTTTCCTGGAGCTGTATGAACAGACAAAGTTTGAGGTGTTCGGTTCACAAAGAAGAACATTCATGTAATGCAGACCAAATGAAAAGATGCTGGAGGAGCGCATGACGGCATCTGTCAAGCATGGTGGAGGCACTGTGATGTGGTCTGGGGGTGCTTTGGTGGTGGTGAAGTTGGAAGGCTATAACTCCATTTGGCAACGCCATGCCATACCCTAAGTATGGCACCTGATTGGAGACAATTTCTTCCTTCAGCAGGACAATGACCCAAAGCACAGCTCCAAACTATGCAAGAACTATTTAGGGAAGAAGCAGTCTTCTTGTATTCCGTATGTAATGGAGTGGCCAGCACAGTCACTGGATCTCAACCCTATTAAGCTGAGCAGCAGTATGAGCAGCTTGAATCATTTCAGATAGATGTCCTGTAGTCTTTTAAAATGAGATTTTGTTCAGTTTGGGTCTCAATGATGGCAGCCTGCTAATACATTTCCAGAAACCTCCTAAATTATGAAATAGTCACATCCAAGCAATGTCAATGTAGTTCTACTTATTGCACCAGGAGATTGTAGAAATAAGCACATTCAAAACAAACAACCTTAAATAACTAGCATGCAAGCTAGATAGCTATTTTTTAAAGACTGATTTGCCATGAGTTCTTGAGCAATTACATAATGGTTAAGACAATTGAAGGTGTTTTATCTAGCTGCCTCTGTAATTTTTATTTTATATTGTTATCATCATTATTTAAATATAATATCTGACTGATTCTATAGTTTTTACTTACTAGAGATTATTTTCTGTCAGAGCAAAAAAGCTTTAATGACAGAAGTTGAGAGTAAATGTTTTCATGTGGATATGGTGCATTGTCTGTAGTCCTGTTCCAGCTTCAGATTGTTCTTCTAAAATCATCTTATTTGGAATATTATCACATAGACATTTAGAGACTAGCGAGTTGATATAAATGGATGCTTAATGCATGGGTTTGCAGATAGGTAAAAAGTATTTTTAATATGATGATCAAATGCAGCTTTTTTCATGTATATGCTTAAACTAGTTGATACGTAATCTATCCTCTTTTCCTCTCTTTCTCTGTCTTGTACAAACTCACACACACAGTGGAATTACAGCACAGAGACATGGTAGGTATTCTCTGTGTTCTCCTTTCTCTGACAGCTTTACGAGTCAGTGTGGCTCCCTGGACCCCAGTTCTGTCCATGGCACGATGCAGAACTCTCCCCCACCATACACTGTAACAGCTAGCCAGACAACTTACAAGCCTGGAGACACCATCAGTGGTGAGTCACTATGATGGTGAAAACACTATATGGCTTAACCGGTCTTTATTGCCACAGATACAGGAATGAACTGGGACTTATTTACTATTTCTAGAAATGAGTGGTTCCGTATTAAGCAAATTAAAAAGTCGATCTGAGACTCCAGCACAGAGGCAGAGTAAAACTCTAACGTGTTTAATTAAAGATGGCGCTGTTATGTGTTGCGGATTTTGGACCGAGAAGCAGACTCAGTCATAGGTGGTAGACAGTACAACAAAGGTATTTATTGTAAAGGGGACAGTGGAATGGAGGAGGAAGCGATGATGATGCAGGCGATGATGGAGAGAGAGACCGGAGCAGGCCAGGTGACGGTGGGAGACTGGCGGGGTTAGTTGGTGTTGCCTTGGCGAAGCTGGCAGAGAGTGAGCAGGTATGTAGGTGGGCGTGGTCCTGAGGCACAAGGAAAAGCAGAAATAAATGCTCAAAACATACATAGAAATAATTACACAAAAACTATGAGGACCCGATGAAAAGCCTGAGAGTAACTACCACGGGAACTGACAGAACACTGGCGATGAGTGGCTGAAGAACCAGGGAAGAAATAATGTATGTAAGGCTGATGATCTGATGAGAGGCAGGTGTAAGTAGTTGCAGGTAACTGAAAAACAGAGAAGGACTGGAGTCAAGACTGAAATCGTGACAGGCGTTTATAACTAAAGTCCTTATCAGGAATAGCTGACCTGCTGACAATATCAACAACCCGGATAAGCATCAAACGTTGACCATATAATTCACCACTGGCAGTTAAACAGGTCGGCAACAGTAATGAGTGTCGCAAATAACTCAAAACATTGGAACTAATGTGTTTAACAGGGAAGGAAAGGTTGTCTACACTGATGTGTTGTTCACTGTTGTTTTGTTGATTTTTACTTTTTGAACAATATTCACCATTCAGTCCCTCTCTGTCTCTCTTTCTTTCTATTTGGTCAGTGACTCTTTCAGGAAACACTACCTTTAGTGGGTTTCTCTTGGAGGTCAATGCGGTTGGACAAAACATTGCTTTGGGGACGTTCTCTCTTGGCAGCGTGACTGGCATCACTTTTGTTCCGTGCAATGGAATCGCAGTGAGTTGATGTTTCCCAATGACCTACTTCAGGCTATAATAGTGAATCTTCAATATGTCCAATAAAAACTGACTTGTAAAGTGAAAGGACAGTTAGGTTTGCATAAATATCCAGTGAGTTTCCTCACATCGTACGATTTTCAAAAATCCTGGTTGGTGGTTCTTTTCCTTACAGATTTTTTTGGAATACTTCAACCAGGATTTTACAAACATCTACTGTAATATTTAGTCCTTAAGCAGGAAATATTTTCTTAGCTAGAAGTGTCATTAATCACTAGCCAGCACTCTTCATCACATCATACCCTTGTTCTCTTTTCATAACTGACTTTACGTACTGTTCAACTGTGAGAACTCAGTGGTGAGTCAAAGCAACAATCAGGATAAATCATCAGTAACCGTCACCTGGACCGCACCAGCCTCAGTCATGGGCAACATCGTAGCCAGGTGAGTCCAGGTAAAAATAAAGTTACAAGTTTGTTTTAGAGACCTTCGTAAAGTTTGCAAACAATGTTCCCAATGTTTCCGTTATGCTCTCCGTATTGAAGATGGAATGAGCAGAGCGATACATCTCTAACTGGAAATCACACAACGTGGAATTTAGGAAAACACTGGATATAGATTGTCTGTTGTCTAATATTGTTACTTTTATGCCTTCCTCTTTTTAAGGGCAACATTTTTGCAAGACTTCAGTACATTTTGGATTGCAGTGTCTAGTCAGCTAATATACCCAGTTACTGCCACTTCACCTCCTACTACCACAACTACGGCTCCACCTACTACTACCAACACAACTGTGGCTCCACCTACAACTACTACCACAACTGTGGCTCCACCTACAACTACTCCCACCACAACTATGGCTTCACCTACTACTACTACCACAACTGTGGCTCCACCTACAACTACTCCCACCACAACTATGGCTTCACCTACTACTACTACCACAACTGTGGCTCCACCTACAACTACTCCCACCACAACTATGGCTCCACCTACTACTACTACCACAACTGTGGCTCCACCTACAACTACTCCCACCACAACTGTGGCTCCACCTACTACTACTGCCACCACAACTATGGCTCCTACTACGACTACCACCACAACTATGGTTCCTACTTCTACCACACCTATGGCTACTATAACAACTACGGCCACAAATACAGCTACTACTCCGACTCAAATTATTGCTACAACTCATTCTGTAACTTTGCTCACTGTAAGTCCTCAGATTTATTTGGAAGTCTATTTATAGTACGTAAGTTGCATTATTATTTCTCAATTTTGCAGGCACTGTACAGAGCTCATTTAACCATCAGTGAAAGGTTGATAGAAAGACAACCAAAGCAATAGACTCTTATAATAAGAGAAACATACACTGCTACGAAAAATTAAGGGAACACGTAATCATCACAGTAAAACACCAAGTCAATTAACCTTCAGCTGTACAATGGTATCAACCCAGCAGCAGGACCGGTATCTGCTCCTTTGTGCGAGAAGGAAAAGGAGGAGCTGCCAGAGCACTACAAAATGACCTCCAGCGGGCTACAGGTGTGCATATTTCTGACCAAACTGTCAAAAACAGACTCCATGAGGGTGGCATGAGGGCCCGATGTCCTCTATTGGGACCTGTGCTCATAGTCCAGCACACTTGCAGCTCGATTGGCATTCACCAGAGGACACCAGAATTGGCAGGTCCACCATTGGCGCCCTGTTCTCTTCACAGATGAGAGCAGGTTCACACTGAGCATGTGACAGATGTGAAAGAGTCTGGAGACGCCATGGTGAACGTTATGCTGCCTGCAATACCATTCAGCATGACCGGTTTGGCAGTGGGACAGTGATGGTCTGGGGAGACATATCTTTGGGGGGTCACACACACCTCCACATGCTAGCCAATGGTACCCTAACTGCTGTTAGGTACCGGGATGAAATCCTCAGACCCATCATCAGACCTGATGCTGGTACAGTGCATCCTGGGTTCCTCCTGGTGCAGGACAGTGCCCAGCCTCAGGTGGCCAGAGTGTGTAGGCAGTTCCTGGATGATGAAGACATTGATGCCATTGACTGGCCCTTACGTTCCCCAGACCTGAATCCAATTGAGAATTGAGGACGTAATGTATTGGTGCATCTGACGCCACCAAGTAGGGCCACAGACTGTCCAGGAGCTCACTGATACCCCGATCCAGGTCTAGGGGAGATCCCCCAGGATACCATCCACCGTGCCCAGACGTTGTCGGGAGTGCATACAGACACCTGGGGGCCACACACTACTGAGTCACATTATTGCCGTGATGAAATTCACACAAGTTGGAACAGCCTGTGATTTCAACAGTTTACTTTGATTTTCAGTGTGAGTTTGAATTCAGCCCTCAGTTGGTTGGTGATTTTGGTTCCATTGACCGTTGTTACGTAATTTTGTTCTCAACGACCGTAGAGATTTTGATCTTAAATATATGTAGTTTATCGAGACCCTATGTGTATTTTAAATGTTCTCTTAATTTTAGCAGTGTAGTTATGCATCCTTTATAAAGCATGATGTACCAATAGCAGATTTCACTTTGAAGGTAATATAAATACCAAGTATAACAGCAACTAACATGAAACTCTTCACGCGCAGAACAACATCTCAAGCGAAGGGTGTGGAGAAACAATGATTTGTGCTTCTGAGCCAGCGCGCTGTGACCCAGCCATGTCTGCTTCCTGTATCTTTGCTGCAGCCAACCAGACCACTGGACAGAACTTTTTCTTTGAGCTTCAAGGACAATCCAGCGGCTATATTGCTTTAGGCTTAACCACAGACATCACACAGGTATTAAAACTGTTAGTATACGTTCTACAATACCTAGTCAAGATAATGTAGAACTGAAGTCATTTTAACTTCAGAAATGTGAGGAATTATTCAATAGTTAATATTGATTATGAATTAATAAAAGATTTCCCAACAAGTACACAAAATTTTTATTACAAATGATTTTCTATTAATTCTCTCTCATCTCTGAAGGAAGGTAATGTCAGCACCTATATTTGTGCAAAGAACAATAGCAACGTGAATTTCTTCACCGCAATTATAGTCAACGGAGTTCTGACTAAGAACAACAATGTGAGTGAGCCTAAATATTTTTTTCTTCATTTTTGACTTCCTGTAATGGTCTACGGGTGTTTCGAAAGTATAGTTGAACCAGACATTAAGTGCACAATTAAGAGGATAAGTACAATTAAATATTAACTTAAATATATTGCGGTGGTCATTGAAACTGTATTTGATATTACTGTACTTAAAAGTACGCTATGGAACTTAATGCCACCTATCGGCAATCGGCAGTGAGTTGTGCATCGGTTCTATAACTCCATTAGGATCCGACATTGTCATTATTAACCACGCATACTAACCGGTTTGAAGCAGGTTTGATTTTTTTTCATAGTATAATTGTTTCTCCGTCATCATCAATAAAATAACTTTCACAGATTTCCTTGACTATCTAGCCAACTAGCTAAATGAGGTGATGTTACCGACTTGTCATATATAATGGTAGCCAACTCTGCGTCACTATTTATACAAACGTCAGCTCTCGCTATCAAATGCAAAATTTACCGATGTTTGTCTTATGCTCGCGTTGCTTCTGTATATCTTAGTTTCTGGACCATTCAATGTAGGCCACATAAACCCAAACGAAGCTTGTCATTGGTCTTTACGTCACACACCTTCAAGGAAGTACATGCCTACGAACGTCTCGGCCTTCTACGTTTTACTTGGAACCATGGCAGTGGGGATAGTGTCATTCCTGACACTCTGCCAGAGACTGTTTTTTAACGTTAAGTGATGTATGTAAGGGTTATTATTGGATATTTTTAGTAAAAAAAGTGCATAGGGCACCTTTTACTAATTCCTAAGTTTCTCTACTAACGTTTTGACTGTTATTACCCTTGTGGTTTAGCTACCAGTTGATTCTGTGAAGGGCTCAATCAATGATCTGGCCATCCAGTCCTCCTTCAATGCTTTAATCCCCACTGCTACTAAAACCAAGAGTAGCAGCACCACCTACTACATCGGCATCTACAATGGAACTGTTAAAAATGGTGAGTCAATCAGAAATGCTCCATAGAACAGATCTGACATCAGATTTTATCATTCCTTGCTTTAGTTTCCGCTTCTGAGAGGCAGACATATCTATGTCATTTTTTATTCTAGGTTAATTTAGCTAACTTTCTTATTTATTTTTATTTTGTATAAGAAACACAAACGCAGAACCAAGACACTAAAGTTAAACAGATGTTTTTTTTAATTAGAACAGTAATAAAAATAATTAAAAAAATTTACATCAGAAGGGAGCCTCTACATTGTATGAAAATATTTAATAAAAGGATGCCATTTGTCCAAAATAAACCAGCACAGGAGCCCCTGATGGAGTACTTATTTTTTTCAAGACGTAAAAATCACTGAGCCATTGAGAAACAGTAGGGGGGTAAACTGGTAAAGATTTCCAGTTAAGAAGAATCCTGCGTCAAACCATTAAGGAAGTAAAAGCAACAATGTCTGCCTGGTTGGGGGCTAACAAGGACAGGTCCTCCGGATAGCTACCAAAAATAGCTATCCGGGGGCATGGTTGCTGGTTAACATTTAGCATTCCCAATATTTGTTAATGGCAGGGCAGAGTGCGAACATATGATTAAGGTCACATGGGGAGACACGATGTCTATCATGTTCATCGTTCCCATTCGGATAGATTTCAGCTAGCCTCGACTTGGAAAAAATTAGCTCTATGAGCAAGCTTAAATTGTATGTGGCCAAGACAAGATGTAGTGCAGCGTACTCTGTCAATCGCCTCATCATACCACTCCTGTGTGAATTCCATGCCCATCTCCCTCTCCCAGGCACATTTAGTTTTGTTAGTGGAGTGCTTGTCCAATGACAGAATAACCAAAAAGATCTGAGAAGTTAATCACTTCTGTCAAGGTAGTAAAGACAATATGCTATCCCAGGTTTGGCAAGGTGGTTCGGCGGGGAAGCCAGAAAACTGTGATGAGACACAGTTTTGACTTGCAGGTAACGGAAAAAGTGAGAGGTGGGTAAAGTATATTTGGAGATCAGAATGGGAGAACCAGAAATATTTCCATTGTCATATAGATTTTGGAATGTCGTATTACCCTTCCTTGCCCAGAGACAGAATGCAGTGTCTATTAGGGACAGGGGGAGACATGTTCTTATCAATAGGGCCCATAGCCGATGCAGAGAAAAATGTAATGACGCTGAAACTGATACCAGATCTTAAGTGTGGAAGGTACCACAGGGTTCCTGCTATAACCTGAGGGGGGTGCGGGCAAAGAACAGCAGAACAAAGCGGGAAGAGATGTAGAAATGCAGGACCGCGCCTCAAGGTGGCACCATGGGGTATCTGGAGCATGCAACCAGAATGACAATTTCTGAAAATTGGCAACCCAATTGTAGTATAAAAAGTTGGGTAATTCCAGTCCTCCACTAAGCAAAGATCAACTGACTAAGGGTATCTTACCTCCCCAAATAAATAAGGTAACAGCCTGATTGATTGACTTAAAAATGACTTTGGTAAAAACAATGGGATAGAATGAAAGAGATAAATGATTTTGGGCAGACTAATTTTTAATTTTAACAGCATTAATCCTCCCTATAAGTGATAGCGGTAAGCTACCCCATCTCTGAAAATCAGACTTTATTTGCATAAGATTTAGCTAGCTGTCTTGCGCAGCACAGATCTTTAGCTAATGAGCCAGCAAGATCTGATGTTTCCGCCACATGGTCTCAGATTGATCGCACACTCATCACATCTACAGTGGATATGAAAAGTCTACACATCCCTGTTAAAATGCCAGGTTCTTGTGATGTAAAAGAATGAGACACAGATAAATCATGTCAGAATTTTTTCCACCTTTAATGTGACCTATAACATGAAAAATGCAATTGAAAAAACAAACTGAAATCTTTGAGGGGGAAAAAAAAATAAAAAGCTCACAATAACCTGGTTGCATAAGTGTGCACACCCTTAAACTAGTACTTTGTTGAAGCACCTTTTGATTTTATTACAGCACTCAGTCTTTTTGGGTAGGTGTCTATTAGCATGGCACACCTTGACGTGGCAATATTTGCCCACTCTTCTTTGCAGAAGCGCTCCAAATCTGTCAGATTGCGAGGACATCTCCTGTGCACAGCCCTCTTCAGATCACCCCACATATGTTCAATTGGATTCAGGTCTGGGCTCTGGCTGGGCCATTCCAAAATGTTAATCTTCTTCTGGTGAAACCATGCTTTTGTGGATTTGGATGTGTGCTTTATGTCGTTGTCGGGCTGAAAGGTGAACTTCCTCTTCATCTTCAGCTTTCTAATGAACGCCTCAAGGTTCTGTGCCAAAATTGCCCGGTATTTGGAACTGTTCATAATTCCCTCCACCCTGACTAAGGCCCAGCTGAAGAAAAACAGCCCAAAGCATGATGCTGCCACCACCATGCTTCACTGTGGGTATGGTGTTCTTTGGGTGATGTGCAGTGTTGTTTTTGCGCCAAACATACCTTTTGGAATTATGGCCATAAAGTTCAACCTTGATTTCATCAGACCATAACACATTTTCCCACGTGCTTTTGGGGGACTTGATGTTTGTTTTTGCAAACATCAGCCGGGCTTGGATGTTTTTCTTTGTAAGAAAAGGCTTCCGTCTTGCCACCCTACCCCATAGCCCATTCATATGAAGAATATGGGAGATTGTTGTCACATGTAGCACACAGCCAGTACTTGCCAGAAATTCCTGCAGTTCCTTTAATGTTGCTGTAGGCCTCTTGGAAGCCTCCCTGACCAGTTTTCTTCTTGTCTTTTCATCAATTTTGGAGCGACGTCCAGTTCTTGGTAATGTCTCTGTTGTGCCATATCTTCTCCACTTGATGATGACTGTCTTCACTGTGTTCCATGGTATATCTAATGCTTTGGAAATTCTTTTGTACCCTTCTCCTGACTGATATCTTTCAACAGTGAGATCCCTCTAATGCTTTGGAAGCTCTCTGCGGACCATGGTTTTTGCTCTGAGATGCAACTAAGAAAATGTCAGGAAAATCCTACTAGAACAGCTGAACTTTATTTGTGATTAATCAGTCACTTAAATGATGGCAGGTGTGTAATGACTTCTATTTAACATGAATTTGTGATTGGTTAATTCTGAACAAAGCCACATCCCTAGTTATCAGAGGGGGTGCACACTTATGCAACCAGGTTATTGTAAGGTTTTTATTTTTCAGTTTACCCCCTTGAAGATTTCAGTTTGTTTTTCAATTGAATTGTTCACATTATAGGTCACATTAAGAGTGGAAAAAGTTCTGACATGATTTATCTTTGTCTCATTCTTTTACATCACAAAAACCTGGCATTTTCACAGGGGTGTGTAGACTTTTTATATCCACTGTATCTCTAAATCTCTCCTTCCCCTCTTTTTCTTTTCCCTCAGGAGTCCCGAGCTCTCCTAAGGCTATTTTTTTCAGCACATTAGCTGTGGACTTGGCAAACCCCAATACTACTGTAACTAACAACATCACCGCCTCCACTACTGTGTCTTCTTCTACAACTGTCCACACCTTAGGCCTGCAGCACACCCTGTCTCAAGGTAAAACCCATATACAATTTGTATACAAGTATTTCAATTTCAACTAAAAATGTAAAATGTAAATGCATTTCTTTTGAACTTTCGCTTGAAAACTTTTGTTGTGAATGTTGCACACTTGAAAGATTACGACGACTTCCACCATCTTTGATTTATAACAGGTGCCTTTATTTCTGCAATTACAAAAGTACAGGAGCACATGAGTTTGGCGCTCTCTCGCCTCATTGCTACCTCATGGTCTAATTATTGGTCATGCGTATTGCGCACCTCTAAAACCAGTTGTTTTCTTCTAACATGAAATCTCTTAGACTAGTTCTCGTTCTTAATATAAACACATACATAATTCCACACAGTATAAACATTCACCCATCGTATTCAATGTAATTAGGGAAATAGCCAATTTGCTCACATATAGTCTCTGCCATTAACTCGTTTTACAGTTACATGAAATTTATAACTAATCAATTATACATCTCAGATCACCGTTTCTATATAATTTATAAGCTACATTTCATCACGTTGCCACACCAACACCTTGTTGCTCACCTGCAATTACAAAAGTACACACGCCTCTCTCCCTGGACATCGCACCCCATGACACGCCTCTCCCAGGACATCGCACCCCCATGACACACCTCTTTCCCAGGACATCGCACCCCATGACACGCCTCTCTCCCTGGACATCGCACCCCCATGACACGCCTCTCTCCCTGGACATCGCACCCCCATGACACGCCTCTCTCCCTGGACATCGCACCCCATGACACGCCTCTCTCTGCAGGAGCTATGATGCAATGGGGGATGTTTTTGCTCTCCACTTCCTTAGATAAGTCGGAAGGAACAAGAGAGCAGGAAGACTGGAGCCAACGGGAAATATACCTTGCGGAGGCAGGAGAGCGAGGAACGAGAAGATAGAGGATGTGACACTAGCACCCTGGACAACTTGACCTCCCTGGAGCCAGCTGACCGAGCCAGGAGGAGGACGCACCCCTGTTGAGGAATCCGCAAACACACTCCAATCAATGGGACACTGAAGAGTTTTATGGACATTTTTTATTTTTAGCTTAGTGTTAATAAAGTTTGTTATACTTTTCCTTACTCCAGCCTCTGCCTCCTTTTATGTAACTCCTCTGCCGCTCTCCCTCTGAAAAAGAACCTGGGTTTTAATTATGGTATTTTCGTAATTACTTATTAGAGCTCCTGGGCTCTTCAATATCCAGGTGGCATTGTCGGGCATTTTAATTAATTATTCCACCAGTAGAGCCTTTCACACAAACATGCAATAATTTATTGCAAAGTTATCAAAATATGTCTTAAGTGTATCGACATTAAATCCCAGCACTGACACATTTGGGGATTTACGACAGGGCTGAGCCAACAGAGTCCAGACGGTTCGCCACCAACAGGTCTCTGGAGTTATGTAAAGCCTCTGCTGAATCTCCTGAGCGTATCCCCACCCTGTGTCCGGAAACCGCATTCCACAGAAGACCACAAACCACTGAAGGGAGCAACTGTGAGTATTCAATTTTCAATAAAGAATTGTTTTGAATGTATTGACAAGTCTACACCCCCTTGATGTCTTGTTTTTAACCTTTTGTTGTCAGTACCTCAGTTTTAAAACAATGTACAATTTTGAACTAGTTGTCCACTTGCAAATTAGTACTAGATGATTAGAAGTATTATGCTCTATGAATGTTTAAAAGACATTTATATACTTTGTTTTATTTGTTTTTCAGCTCTGCTCATAAAAATGACTAAGGATATGATACTGGAAGACAATTCAAGACCTGAGAGGCAGGAGCATGATACAGGTAGACCTACCCAAGGTTCTTTTTTCCAGTGGGTAGTGTTGAAGAACTTGAGAATGTAGAAGGGGAGCTGAAGATCAACAGAGAGCTTAGGCAATAGATGGTGAGATGAGTTACAGGAAGTTCCACTGCATTTTAATTTCCTACCCTAGATTCAGGCATTAGAATTTTGTTTTAAAAGTATGTGCTAGGGTATTATGAGCTAAGACAAAACTAGTATACAGGTCTTAGCTTAGGTTGGGTTTCTCAAATAAACAAATATGACATGTTTTAATCTAATCAATAAAATATTTTTTCTGCGGTGTGACCAGGTCATGTGCTTGAGCCACATACAGAGACTAAATGGCACCAGTGGAAAGTGTTAGTCTGTATCCCTGTCTGAGTGTCCTCTATTGTTTGTAGGTGCTGTCAGAAGAAACCGACTAACATCCAGTGCTACAGACCACGAAGTGGAGAACAACATAAAACGATTGTTTCAACTCAGCTACGGATCGGAATGGTGGTGGTAAGGAAAGAAGGCAAAGAAGAGAAAAGGAAAATAATGTTTAGTCTCTTGTATACCAGTTAAGTGGCTTGTTCCATGAAGGGACGTTTTAGGTGTAGATTCCAGCTAGAATGGGGTTTAACCCCGCGGCTAATCCACGAGGAGGATTCGTACCTTGTTCTCACTGTGACATAGCTAATAGAGATAGTGAGTTTACCGATGTGCCATTCAAGGACCCCAATAAACAAGATCTTTAACCATTTTTCCAGTAGGTGGGAAGTCTATAACAAATGTTTACATAATAATCAACTTTAATGTGTAAATCCAAAGTGTAACGTTCAATTTTAAGGGGAAAAACAGCAAATACCAACGACATGTAAATCACTTATAGGCCGGAGAAAGGATTCTCTCTGGCTTGTAAGGATTCCGGCCTAGACTTTTTGGCTGCGTGAGCATTGTGATAAATGGCATTTGCTGTACTTTGTGTTTTGAAGTCAAAGGGAATGTGTTTGAAGGGACTGTAATTCCAAAAATACCATTTGTTGTTGGTAATGTTTTGTATCTTATTTGTTAAGTAAAATCAATTCAATTTTACTAGCCTAGTCTGTTGTTGTTGTTCCAAATTCATGTGTATGATATTTCCCAATGAAAAAAAACAATCCATAAATCTGTTGGCTCAAATGAGGCTTTCTGAGGGCAGACATCCGGTTCTAAGCTGGCAAATACAGCCTAGTTCTGGTTTGATTAAGGGATGTTTCTCATTTGCTGGCTGACATGCGGTTATATTGTGGGTAGTTTCTGGCAGATTTAATGTCAGCCACAGCTGGGCCACTGCAGGCACGGAAATCCAAAACAGATGTGGGCAGGAGAAAAGAGGCGGATATGGGCCACATCTGGCCCAAAAATATTTTGCTATCTGGGTGGGTTGGTCGCTGATCGCCGCACCCGCAAAAATTACAGGCGTGTCATATGTAAATAAGGACAGGTGCAGCACATTCTCACGTCCACAGCTTAATCCGATTTTATCAATCTGCGATGACATCTACGCTCATTTCGACCAGGTGCGACAGTTTCGTGAATCACACTTAAGAGATGATCATAAGTCTCTCCCAATGTTTGAATCTGAGATCTTTTCTGAAAAGGTTTCATGAATGAGGGCCAATGTCCAGATGTAACCGATGTGAAATGGCTAACTAGTTAGCGGTAGTAGCGTTTCAATCGGTGACGTCACTCGCTCTGAAAACTTGAAGTGGTTGTTTCCCTTGCTCTGCAAGAGCCACCGCTTTAGTAGAGTGACGATTAACGATGATTAACTGAAGCAATGTGTGCAGAGGGTTCCGGGTTTTGCGCCCGGTAGTGGGCCAAGTGTGGAAGCTATACCGTTACACAGACCTCAGTCAGTATCAGTCATTCATCCTCCATCTGCTGCTCAGGTGATTCACAGGTTTGTCTCTGCCAGTAACCAAGTTTACAAGAATTGATAAGCAGTTACACTGCACACAGTCACCTTTCCTTTCAACTTGTTCACAACAAATTTCTATTAGCTTACTGAGCGCTCTGTGTTTGTAACTACTACAGATAAAGCAGATGGAAATATCGCTTTCAACTCGAGTAAAACATATTTTCACTTGGCTGTCTCCTGACAGTCCCCTGTGTGTGTGTGTGTGTGTGTGTAGGAGCTGACCCCCCTCCCCCACCACCTCGTCAAACAGAGAGGACATGGAATAGTTTTTTAACTTTTCATAATGCGCAGTGAAAAAACACCCACGTCGTGATTGTTTTCACAGTGCCTTACCGAATATAAATAAATGAATAAACAATGCAGAGTGTTTTATGGTTAGTTATGGTCATGCCAACATTAGCTTCTGTGTCGACGACTAGCGTTAGCTTATGATCCTACAGAAAACCACTGTACCTACGACAGCATGGGTGGTCATTCAGAAAATGACCCCCTGTAATGTGTATGCACAAAGACAGGGTCAATATTAAAATGTTTATTTATTAACTAGCTGGATACATACTAGTGTTTGCATGGAGTCTCCCAGGTGCTGCTTGTCGTCGGTGTGTCGTCCATTCCTTCTTGCTGCCACTTGTTGGTTGTTGCACAGACGGAAAGGCAGATTTCCCATGAGGACGCAGGATTAGCATCAACATTGGGTGCATAACTTACTCAACATCTTAAGTAGTTGTTAAAGTTGAAAGAATATTAATTTGGAATGAGTCATAATTGTATTTCTTGAAACTAATCAGTGGAATTAATCCATTCTCAAATATTTTGATTGAAATTTACCAACCATATTAAGGAGATCTAAAAAAAATTCATTTCTTAGGCAAATACTAATTTAATTTTGTGAAATAAGCCTAAACAATAATTGTAAATTCAAGACAAAATAGGCATTTATTTTGGTATGTAAAACTGAAACAATCATTCAAGTCATATTCTGAGATTTTAAGGTAGCATGGCTATTTATTACTGTGATATTTACTAAGCCACTGAATCATTTTTGAGTGCATACACTGTGGCCCTCATACACTGTGGCCCTCATACACTGTGGCCCTCATACACTGTGGTCTTCATACACTGTGGCCCTCATACACTGTGGCCCTCATACACTGTGGTTCTCATATACTGTGGTCCTTGTGCAGTGGGGTCCTCATACACTGTGGCCCTCGTACACTGTGGCCCTCGTACACTGTGGCCCTCATACACTGTGGTCCTCATATACTGTGGTCCTTGTGCAGTGGTGTCCTCATACACTGTGGTCCTCGTACACTGTGGTCCTTGTGCAGTGAGGTCCTTATACACTGTGGTCCTCATGCAGTGTGATCCTCATACACTGTGGTCCTCGTGCAGTGTGGTTATTGCTTTGTGGTCTTGGATGTAATAACACTGTTGAGGCTGTTGGTTATTACATAACCCAACCAGTAGGTGGCAATGTTGACCAGTCATGTTCAAATTGACCTTGAATTTGCTTTATTTCTTGTTTGTTGTCCCCCACTACTGAAGCTGGAAGGGAGACAGTGTAACAAGTTTGATGTTCACACATGTCACAGGTGATTTCTCACTTTTGTCTTCTGATTTCCTACTTTTGAGAATTGTCATTAACAAAAATTGTTGATTACATAGGTTTAAGCATAGATGTAACAAATCCTTTAACATGCGTGCTTGCATGTTTGTGTATTGAAAATTAGTTTGCCTCACCAATCTGCTGCATTCCCCAGTGGCCAGCACAACTCTGTATGACTAAGGAAGATCTACATATGAGATTAAACTGATTGAGATCAACGGGTAAGTACTATGGGTAGAACAATAAAAGCAGGGGAAAACATGTTTACTGTTGCCTTGTATGTTTTTGTTTTTACAGACATGTTGACAATGTTGGTCTGCTTAAATGCTTTTAACCTGTTTTTACCTGTCATGGGACCAATGGGGGACTTTAAAGCCAAGTAAAAATATTTACAGGATTGGTGTTATCTGCATTGGGCAATTTTAGATTTTATTGTAGCATCCTACCAAAGAAGACTTGAGGCTGTAATCACTGCCAAATGTGCTTCAACAAAGTACTGAATGAATGGGTCTGCATACTGACATTTCAGCTTATTTTTAATAATTTGCAAACATGTTTAATAATCAACATTTATCACTATAAATGTTACTTAAGTAAATGAATATATATAACATGTTTTAAAGTTACATAATTATTATGCAAGATGTAGTTAGTAAAAGTTAATGCAATAATAATTGTATTTGTATATAAATAACTCAGTAAAGCACAATTTTTAGTTCAACTTCAGCAGTAGCTGTTTTTCACAATTGTGAGGCTATCAGTTCTGCAGGGCTAAACAGTCTCTTAGAGGCAGGTAGAAGCAATAAAGGTGTGTTAAGAGGTGTGTTAAGGGAAGGCTTTATTTTGCTGTACAGCCCAGGAATCTGTCCAAATGTCTGAAACCTTTTTGTGTTTGAAATGATTTCATGGTGGAAAAGTCAATCTAATCCGACGATATGTTGCAATCTCCTAGGCACAGCAAGGGTTGAAATGCACGGAGCTTGAGGATTCCAGTCTAGACCTACTCATTGAGCGAACAGTGTGATAAGATCCAGAACAGCATTCACATTGTTCTGAATTTGGGAAGGATTGTGGCAAATTAATTTACTCAAGGTGTGTTATCAGCAGGTTGAGAAACCGACATTGAAGAACTGGGTTTTTCACAAACATTTTCCTTGTTTTTCTTTCGCATGGGAATTAGTTCTCCCTCTATCCTACAATACTGTGGACAGCCTTTTAATATCAGCATTTCTGCTAAGTGGTAAACCACTGTTGAAAACCATATGATTATTATTTGGCATTTTAAATCTGGTCATTGTTTACTGTGGTTTTCAGTTGCCAAGTAAAAATGCTACTTTTAAAATTATGTAATTTGTTAAATTGTAAAATAATGTTGTTGACACATCCATTCTTGTTTGTGTGGTCGTTGCTCAATGCATCATTTCAAATTGAATCTCAAATAGACTGTTGAAAAAAATACTAAAACATGCAGCAAACTCGACATTTTGGGGGAACCACTATTACAGCACAATAGATTAGAAGTAGGGGAAGAGTCCTCAATCCCCCAGTACACAGCAGCGCATTACTAATACTGTCTGGTCTACTTTGTTTAAAAAAATAATGTCACTGCCATCTCCAGAGAAGATTACCATTGTTAAAAGTTTGGTATTATTTTGTAGTATGTAGTCGGTTTTAAAGATCCTTTGTTGCACTTTCCATAAAGTGGAAACGATTCATTCCAAATCACTTCACTAGTGGTGTAGTGAGTAGTGTTGCTGTCTGTTGAGCAAGGCTACCCTGTTTCGGATCCAGGTGGTTTTCAAGTTTTTTTTTTTTTTCAAACAATACTTATTGTTGTTCAAATAATGTCTCATTTACTGCAAAAGGTAGAGGAATAGGAATGAAACCCTTCTCACTCACACACCTTTATCATCTAAAACATTATGTTGGAGGAATGGTTAAATGAAAAGCAAGCTGGAAAGGCAAGAGGAAAGCAGGATACGAACCCCACATTTTACTTTCACTTTTCAAGTTGCACACCCACCAAAACTGTTGAGCCACGAAATATGTTCTGGCAATATGGGAAAACATCTCTATGAACACTGAACATCTGATTTTTATTTCTCACAAGCAGATGTCACTGTCAAGTAAATGTTGAAAGCGTTTCCTATATCCTCAACACAAATGTTTCGACTGTCTCGGTGTTTCGGAAAGCGTCGTCTTGCCCTTCACTAGGAATTAGAAGCTTTTCTTGTCATCATTTCCCTCACCTGCATTCCAGACCATCTCTATTTAACTTCCTCCTTCCCAAGGCACAAAGCGGTTATAGTTTAACACTCCTTTATTGGTTTCCATGTAATAAAACAAAAAGCAGCGGCCGCAACCGAGAACTGAAATGCATAAGTCACAAACAATAATCCACCACATAGGTTGGTAAACCGCAACTCAAATAGGGATCCCCAATTAGAGACAATGCATAGCAGCTGCCACTAATTGGGGACAACCAGAAAACTAAACACAAAGATACCTAGAGGGGCATGCCTGCAGTCAGGCCCCGACATTCCTTATGTATTCGCTGGTCATTGATCGTATTATGTTCTCTTTTCATGTTCTTTCATGTGTCTTGTTTTATTCCTTAGAGTTAATTTATGAAAGTCCTCCATTCTCCCTGTGCCTGTGTCGTCTCCTTTCATTTGTGACCAAAAATATAGTAATTGTGCAACTAAAAGTTTCAATATATTTAAGTTTGTTGAACCTGAAATTAAAGTTGCAAACGTGAAACAAGAATAGTGAATGAACTATTGACATTATTGAAACTGAATATATACATGTGGAATTAGATTTTCTTGTTATTGAAATTAATCAGGCACGGCATTTGGGATTTAATTCATTTGGGAATTAATTTAGGGCCAGAAACTCCAAGAACGTGTAACATGTTCAGTGATGGAGAAAGCGCCTGTCATACTTGAGTAAAAGTTACGACACCTCATTAGAGAATGAGAAAGTTTTATATTAATTAATTAAATGAAGAAAAAATGTGTTCTTATTGATATCAGAAGGTAAAGGTACAGTTGTGCTCATAAGTTTGCATACCCTGGCAGAAATTGTGAAATATTGGTATTGATTTTGAAAATATGACTGATTATGCAAAAAACTGTCTTTTATTTAAGGAGAGTGATCATATGAAGCCATTTATTATCACACAGCTGTTTGGCTCCTTTTTAAATCATAATGATAACAGAAATCACCCAAATGGCCCTGAACAAAAGTTTACATACTCTTGAATATTTGGCCTTCTTACAGACACACAAGGTAACACACACAGGTGAAAATGGCAATTAAAGGTGAATTTCCCACACAGGTGGCTTTTTAAATAGCAGTTAGTGTCTATGTGTCAGTGAGGTGATGGACAGTGTCGTCATCTCTCGATTCAGTTCATTTCATTCATTCACAAACACATCCCTGACTGGTTAATTGTCAAGTCTTCAAATCATTGCTCACACCTGGTCCTCATCCCCTTGTATAAGTGTTTTTCCTCTGCTTCCCTGTCTCGTGCTTCATTGTTTCCATGTGAGGTCCGTTGTTACCGGTGAGTCGTTACTCCACTTATGTGTTATTTGTATGTCCGCGTACGGCGTTCTTTTGCTGGGTGTAATAAATCCCAATCGAACGTTTCCTGCCTGCGCTTGGTTCATTATACTCACCCACAGCGGTACACTGTGTATAAACAGTCAATGAGTTTGTTAGCTCTCACGTGGATGCACTGAGCAGGCTAGATACTGAGCCATGGGAGCAGAAAAGAACTGTCGAAAGACCTGAGTAACAACGTAATGGAACTTTATAAAGATGGAAAAGGATATAAAAAGATATCCAAACCCTTGCAAATGCCAGTCAGTACTGTTCAATAATTTATTAAGAAGTGGAAGATTCTGGGATCTCTTGATACTAAGCCAAAGTCAGGTAGACAAAGAAAGATTTCAGCCAAAACTGCCAGAAGAATTGTTCGGGATACAAAGAAAAACCCATAGGTAACCTCAGGAGAAATACAGGCTGCTTTGAAAAAACACTGTGTGGTTGTTTCAAGGAGCACAATACGACGATACTTGAACAAAAATTAGCTGCATGGTCGAGTTGGCAGAAATAAGCCTTTACTGTGCCAATGCCACATAAAAGCCTAGTTACAATATGCCCGACAACACCTTGACATGCCTCACAGCCTCTGGCACACTGTAATTTGGAGTGACAAGACCAAAATGGAGCTTTATGGTCACAACCATAAGCATTTTATGTTTGGAGAGGGGTCAACAAGGTCTATAGTGAACAGAATAACATCCCCACTGTGAAGCATGGTGGTGGCTCACTGATGTTTTGGGGTTGTGTGAGCTCTAAAAGCACGGGGAATCTTGTGAAAATGTAAATAAAGTGAAAATAAATAAGTTACACATGGTGGATGTCTTAGGTGTATACCTCATATATATTTTCTCAACACAACATCAACACAACTTAGGCTTTTATGTTTTGTGGTCACAAAATTTAACACGTGTTGATGTTGTCATGCCGGAGATAATGAGGTTGAACAAAGGTGAAATGTACCTTAAAAGGCCTTGACTATAAACACAACATTAACCTTATTTTACAGGATTCATTCTGTAGGCTAATGTCTTACTACCCCTGCTTGGAAAGAGTTTTATTCTTGGGAACCCAGCCTGGTTGGCTTGAGTAACCATAGAGGTCCAGGATTCCTGAATGTGAAGTGGTTTACTACTGAGATCCACATTACAGCATGATGAAAACTAACCCACCAAGCAGGATCAGCCGAGCTGTGAAGATGGAGAAATTAGAGATGACTGGACCCTATTATATATTACTGAATAAAATAAATATTTTCTATGGTATATGGAATGATAAGCAACTATGCACTATGGTAATAACGCATTAATGATTTATCTTCGTCTTAACTGTGTAAGTGATCACAGCATAATACTTGTACTGCTAAAAATAATGATATGCATTATCCAGTAAATACTTATTAATACACATTATTCGTGCTTGTAAGTTATCGTTTCAGCAGTACTTCCTATTTGGTTTTGTTACCTTGAGAGAGGGTGCGCTGTAGACCAAAAGCGTGGCCAGTCGCGGTGGTTAAGGTTGGTGAGGCTGTTGTAGAATTGTTGTTGGGGCTGTTGGTTGCAGTGGCGTTGGGGTTGGACAAGTCCACGGCTGCAGTGCTTGTAAAGACAGCGTTAGGACTACCTAGGGATCCTGTAGGAGGAGAAAAAGGGAGGGTTCAAGAAAGACCACACAGAAGGGATGCATTGTTCACAGAGGGCTTGGAGGCATGAAGCAGCTGCTAGGTGCTGATCTTGGGTAAACTGAGCATTTCCATAACTAATGAATAAGGTTAGGATTGGACAAGGGGAAGCTGCTCTAAGATCTGTTCTTTGGATTGTGTAAAGACAAGTGCTTCACCATTAGTCACGGTCCCGTTGTAGATGGAAATGAAAAAGGAGGTACTGCTGCTCTTGGTGGAAGTAGCATTGGAGACTGTAACAGTGAAGTTGCACCCGATGGTCTGATTACTGACTGAGCCCATCACCAGGTTAGAAGGCAGCTACAGGAAACAAGGGAAACATCATTATTTGACAAACGTCAGTAAGGATAAACTATAAATCTGGTCAGGTACACTGTTATTCACCAACCCCATATCCCAAATGGACGAGAAGTGTGTAATCAGAGATTAACCATGCTAATTGGTATCAAATTCAGCATCAATTAATTGGAATTCAAGTCCATTCCTAATTTTACACATGCTCGCAATATTGCATGTCTTGTTGAATTTATCAGCCCCATACAAGAAAATCATTAAATCAAAAGTCAAATAATTCCGTCTAATTGGCCAAACCCACCGTGGTAGTTGGAGTCAGAACTCTGTTGTTGTAAAGTGTGGAAGAGAAGTTGACGGTGTTGTTGATGTTAGCACACACATAGACAGAGTCATTTTGTCCCTACAAAGAGAGAGGATGAATATGGAGGACAAAATGTGCCATAATGAAATAAATCAATATATAAATAATAAAATACCTAAATAATTAAATATATATGAATTAATACACATTGCTTTTGCAATGTGTATTTGAACCTAACCCATTTGATAGAGCTGTCCACATTGGACTGTGTGTTTTATGCTTGGAGCACTGAATGGAAACTTGAGAGCAAACTATCAGATGAAATCTGACAATCAAGTAGCACGCGAACGAGTTTCAGTTTTGCCTTGCCTATTAGGCTCCTTTCATCCCGGCAAGTGCATGATTAGGTGGAGGACCGGAGAAATGTGTATGTCTTTTTTACCCATACACAGGAAGTCACGTTCAGTCAAAGCGCAACAGTAATCAGCCAATGGGCTTACAGTACTGTGATGCGTATTCTGGGTTGCAATGTTTATGAAGTAGAGGGCAACCGGAAGTTCTTTGAAATACAATCGAGTTTGTAAGACAGAGTATCGAGTCTGTAACATCATGAACAATAGACTATCAAATGCTGCAACTTGACAATGATGTTGGAACTGTGTACAGAAATGCAATCGTGGGTGAAGAGGGAGTACAGGAGAGGGCTCAGCACAAAGCCTTGTAGGAAGTCCAAAGTCCAGTTACAAAGAGATGGGCTGATCCCCAGGTCATGGAGTTTGTTGACCAGCCTAGAGGGGATGGCCGTGTTGAATGCTGAGCTAAGGTCTATGAACAACATTCTCAAATAGATGTTGGTTTTGTCCAGGTGGGTCAGGGCAGAGTGTAAAGCTGTGGAGATGGCGTCCTCTGTTGACCTGTTGGACCGCTAGGCAAACTGGTAGGGATCCAGTGTTGGGGGGAGGCAGGACTTGAGCTGGGCCAGAACTAGTCTTTTGAAGCACTTCATGATAGGTGGGGTGAATGCGACAGGTCGAAAGTCATTCAGGCTCAAGTGGCGAACAATCTCCAGCCTGTGTGTTGAAACTGGTGTTGTAGTAGTGAGTCTGCTCCCTCTGAACACACTTTGTCTGACCTCACTGATGGTTTCACCCGTTTAATGAGGGGTAAATACTTGGGGAGTTGGAACAATGAGAGGTGGTCAGACTGACCCAAGTGGGGGAGGGGAATGACTTTGTAGGCCACTGGACTGTTTGTGTACACCTGGTCCAGTGTATTGTTTCCTCTGGTGGGGCAGAAGACATTTCGATGGAATTTGGGAAAAACTGTTTTCAGATTTGAGTGATTGAAATCTCCTGCTACAATAAAGGCACCATCCGGCTGGGCAGTTTACTGCTTGCTAATAGCAGCCTGCAGCTCTTCCATTGCTAGTTTAACATTAGCATCCAGTGGTATGTAGGTTGCAGTAACAAAAATTGATGTAAACTCCCGAGGCAAATAAAAAGGCCTGCACTTGATCATCAGGTACTCCAGATCGGTTGAGCAGTGACTCCCAGTTACGTTAATGTCTGTACGCCATGCTTTGTTTACATAAATGCACAGGCCACCTCCTCTGGTCTTACCAGAATCCATCGCTGTTTGGTCAGATCTGAAGAAAGCGCGTCCCTCCAGCTCGATTATGTTGTCAGGTATGTTGTTGTGTAGCCATGTTTCTGAGAAAATCATGACGCTGCAACCCATAATCCTTTTTTGTGAGGTGATTCTTAGTTGTATTTGGTCCATTTTGTTTGCCAGAGACCATACGTTAGCAAGGAAAAGGCTAGGTAGTAAAGGCCGAAGGGTTTAGCATTAGGTTAGCCCGGAGGCCACCCTGCTCCCCTCATCTTTGTTTACGGTCACAACGCCACCTACGTGCAATTCCTGACGGCGGTATAGTTGGCGTCTCCCAGGATATCTTTACACTATCTGGTGGAAGTTAGAGTTCTGAGCAATTTCTATCTGTGCATTGTGTTCAAATATTCTGGAGTTTTTGTCAGCTGTACAGTGGATATAAAAAATCTACACACCCCTGTGAAAATGCCAGGTTTTTGTGATGTAAAAGAATGAGACAAAGATAAATCATATCAGAACATTTTCCACTTTTAATGTGACCTATAATGTGTACAATTCAATTGAAAAACAAACTGAAATCTTTGAGGGAAAAAAAAAAAAAAAAAACTTAACCTGGTAATAACCTGGTTGCATAAGTGTGCACACCCTCTTATAACTGGGGATGTGGCTGTGTTCAGAATTAACCAATCACATTCAAACTCATGTTAAATAGAAGTAATTACACACCTGCCAACATTTAACGTGACTCCGATTAATCACAAATAAAGTTCAGCTGTTCTAGTAGGATTTTCCTGACATTTTCTTAGTTGCATCTCAGAGCAAAAGCCATGGTCCGCAGAGAGCTTCCAAATCATCAGAGCGATCTCATTGTTGAAAGATATCAGTCAGGAGAAGGGTACAAAAGAATTTCCAAAGCATTAGATATACCATGGAACATAATGAAGACAGTCATCATCAAGTGGAGAAAATATGGCACAACAGAGACATTAAAAAGAACTGGACGTCCCTCCAAAATTGATGAAAAGACGAAAAGAAAACTGGTCAGGGAGGCTTCCAAGAGTACTGGCTGTGTGCTACATGTGATAACAATCTCCCGTATTCTTCACATGAATGGGCTATGGGGTAGGGTGGCAAGACAGAAGCCTTTTCTTACAAAGAAAAACAAGCCCGGCTGAAGTTTGCAAAAACAAACATCAAGTCCCCCAAAAGCATGTGGGAAAATATGTTATGGTCC
>JACXGI010005845.1:0-44796 GCA_016801175.1 Esox masquinongy
TGAGTGTGTGAGTGTGAGTTAGTAAGTGCATGAGTGTGTGAGTGTGAGTTAGTAAGTGCATGAGTGTGTGAGTGTGAGTTAGTAAGTGCATGAGTGTGTGAGTGTGAGTTAGTAAGTGCATGAGTGTGTGAGTGTGAGTTAGTAAGTGCATGAGTGTGTGAGTGTGAGTTAGTAAGTGCATGAGTGTGTGAGTGTGTTGGTTGAGTGAGTGATTCCCCGCTCGCCCGCCTGCCTGTGTTTGTGTGTGTTTATATTCTCATGCAGTATGGCTGGTTGTTCAGCTGCCCACTCAAGCCACATTCTGGAACTGAGAATAAACAATGCTGCCCTCACATCCCTGGCACATCTAGAGGAAACACTGCTGAAGAGACGGTGGTCATGAAGGAAAGGAGACGAGGAAAGGGAGTTGTTTGGCACACAGTATTTTGTACTGTCAGTAGGAGTATGATACAGATATCTCTACTGTTGGGGTTTTCATGCTTCCTTTTCGTCTCCTCAGGAAGGAAGTCAAGTCTTGCTGCTTATTCTTCTGACAGCTCATTCTTCTAACTGCGGACTGGAGCAGACTACTACACTGAGGTAAATGGTTTTTAAACCACATTACACATTTTTAATTCAATTATTTCTTATAATGCAGAGACTCTCCTGTCCAGATCTGCACTAATCATGGGCATCAAAAGGACACTGAACAGAGTTGGCAGATATATGAGATTCACTATGTGGCTATGTGCTTCTGACCTACAGTATTCAACTGAGCAGAGGATAGTTTATGTCAGTTATCTGAACCCTGAATTGTTCAGTTGTTTAATTTGGTTTCCCAATTGCTCCAGCCAAAACAGCAGCTACTTTTCCTGTGCTAAGACAGATTTACAAATGTAAAATAGAACAATACAGTTTATAAACAATGTGTGAAGATGTTGTCCCTGTGTTAGGTTGAGTGTATATATATATATATATATATATGTGTGTGTGTGTTTGTGTTTATTTTTTCAGTCCTCATTCAGATATGAAATGTTGTTCTAAGATTTAAAAAGGTAGTTCTGCTGTGTGATTGAGTAATTCAGGATGGAAGGCAGTTACATGTGATCATGGCTCTGAACATGACTGTGCGTTGCCATGGGTTTTAGACTTTGCACAGACCTCTGGAGTACCGTGGCCATTGGAGCTGTGTTATTTGATTATATGTCGAATATTGGGACTCTGAAATTTATCAAGAAAACCAAAAAGTAGCAGCCAATCTCTTGTCAGCCCTCAGATAATGCAGACAGTGCTGCTTTGTTTGGAGCTGTAGCTTCGCTAGGTCGCAACCCCACTGGACCATACTGCCGGACAGTTGTCCATATCGGACAAGACCAGAGCCTAAATAACAATCTAGTTTTGTGTAAAACATGCAGAATGTGTTTTTAATGTGTTTTTATGTTCAACAGACATATTTTAGAGCAATTCAGGTTAGCATTGCGATACTGCCTTTGGCACCTCCAACATTTGAAAAGAACACTTGAAGGACACCTTACCCTTGAGCTCCACCTTCAGAAGAGCAGGAAAGATTTTCTCAGCTTTGCTGGTGCTTTGCACCCTAAGAAAGGCAGTTGTCAGAAGAATGATAGAGACTGCTTTCACACCCACCTGAGCCCAATCTCAATTCTCTGGGGACACACTTTGAATTGCACTCCAAACAAATCTCTGATCACGGACTACGGTTACACCATCTTTGCCTGAGGCAAAGTCCCACACACATGTAAGATGGAGAATTATCTTTGAAAAGTATTCAAACCCCTTCACATTTTGTTGTGTTATTGACTTTTTACCATCAATCTACACACAATACTCCATAATGACAGCAAAGCAAAAACAGGTATTTGGATTATTTTGCAAATTTGAAAATAAGACATTGAAATATCTCACATACATAAGTATTCAGACCCTTTGTCATGACACTCCAAATTAGGATTATCAATGTTGTTGTCTCCTAGCCAAGTTGAGAAGTCCTAATATAGTTATAATTAGTTGGAAGCAAATAGGCCTAAAGGTGCGCTTTGACTTTAGACCACTGAAGATCTAAACATCAAGGAAAGTTTTGCCTCCTTTGATAAACTAAGAGAAGGCTACAACCTTCCTCGAAATAACTTGTTCAGATATTGTATCAACAAATTAGCATCTTTGTATGTAAAAAACCGAGGAACACAATAAAAATGTTTTTTAAAATTGTATTTAATAAAAAAATAAATGCTATTTTTTATTTTGTGTTGTCTCTTTTTTTTTAAAGCCCTTGTCTATCTTTTTGTATGTTTTGAATTTAGAACAAAAATAACAAAAGCACATACCTGATTTTTTTTTAATTATTGTCTTTTTGTGAGCTTAATTAACATTTTTAAAAACAAATAAAACAGACATACTTCTCCATCTTCACAGCAAGTTTGTCGGAATGACTCGACTGTCCTTAGCTTCCTCAATCTGCTCAATAGGCACAGCTTTTATGCATAACCCCAGTTGAGCCTTTGTCCTTACAGAATGTTTGAACTAAATAAAACACTCTTAGTGTTAAATGTATTTTACAAAACTTTCACGTTCCTTCCCTTTGTCTCAAGGTCTCTGCTGGTTTGCTTGTCTAATAGATATCTCCAGAAATGGAGATGCTTTTCGGACAACCAGCAGGTAATTGCAGTTTCCTGCCTAGTACGTCAAATTTGCTAGCTAACTGGTCCAGTTGTTATGGACTCCCGGGTGAAGTATCACTGCACAGGTTACATGTTCCACTGTGATTTGTCAAGAACGTCAAACCCTCTTCAGACAGAACCCTCTCACCTTACCTTAAGTCTTTCCCTCTTTCCTTCTCTCAGGTTCACATTGCTATCAGAATCCTAGCCCTCTGGCTGTGGCGTTGTCACAAATGAAAGAATGAGAGATTGATTTTGATTGGCTGTCCAGTGGAATGTATGTGTGCGAGACACTGAGCGAGTCTGGAATGCCGTTCTGTAAGCATAAGGAAGAAGTGAGTAACAATGGAAGGGGAGGAGAGAGGTGGTGGTGAGAAGGGACTAACCAGTGTGGTAGGTTACGGTAAAGATACATCTTGCAAAGATGACAGAGAGAGAGATTGGAGGATGATGGGGGCAGGACTACTCTCTCACTACAACACCAAAACACATCTTCTGATTCCATCAACGTTGACTCTTAAGTATCTCAGTGTCCAAGGTAAAGTGTGTGTATGTGTGTTTTGGGTTTGTCTTTGTTTAGTTTGGCGTTAAAGGGAACAGGGCCATATCGTTGCCAGTGGATACGCAGGTGGAAGTATTTTGAGACCTGGGAGAACAGGTGTTTCTGTAAACTGATACCTGGGACAATAACTGGGTAATAGCAGTACGCTCTTGGGTTTTGTCTTCTTTTTATATTTTGCCATGTCTTTTTTATTTAAAGATAGGTTTAATATATAGCCTATTTGTGCTGAGACATTGCCAGGTGTTGGCCTTCAGATGTGACGGGTAGGATCCTATTTGGTTCACCACACAGACATTAAGGATTGTATCAAGAATATAATAACACAGCAGATTTACGATTTCCAACCAGTTTGTTTTGCAATGAAGTCGAAAGTGAACTGCTAGTGAGGAGCTAGTGCATTGTCAGATCGGTTAGCTATTGCTAGCTCCATTTGAATGTGATGCCCGTACAGACTGCATGTAAAATAGCTTTACTCAGTTCCGCTTCTGTGACAATCTTATCTGATCGCATTCGACTCTGTTTGACTGAGCTCTTTGTGTAGCACTTTGAATGTGTTTGATTTTTGAAGTGGGGAAAAAGTGGACGTGTGTGTTTTTGTACGTGTGCGCGTGTGCACGTGAGAAAGAGAGCAAGAGAGAGAGAGAACAGAAGTATGTTGTATGTGTAATACATTGTTTCCAGGTGCCAGTGTGGATTGTTGTCTAATGAGTTTTTCCGGTTTGTATTCAGGTTGTGTTGAGTGAGGTATGTTTCCTGTGTAAACAGGCATTAGGCAACACGTGGTTAAGGGCTGTGTTTAGGTTGTGACTCGATGTGTACAGAGGCAGTCCTCATATGTGAATGGTCCCAATGAGTCAGCATGAAGGGAATGTATGAACGGCAGAGGAGGTCCACTGATGATAGTCTTACCTCACTGAGACTGTGGTTGGGTGGAGACTCACTATACTCTTTGGTCTTTTATTTTTTCAGTTGAATTTTTTTCGGCGGGGGGGGGGTTGTTGTTCTGGCACTTTGGGTTCCCTCTAACTCTCTCTTGCACACTTTATCTCTTTCTCTCTGTGTCTCTCTTTCTCACTCCCTCTCGTCCTTTGTGATGACTGTAATCTGGCCACAGTCCTCATAAGAGTACCTATCATTACATGTGACCATAGTGTTCAGAATGCCGTTTCCTCAGCGTCCCTAAAAATGGATTTAAAAATGTGGATTTCTCTGTAAAAGTAAGATTTAATGTTTTCCTTATGTTACATAACATGTTACACATGACACATAACACTATTTGTTTATGTTCGCAGGGTTCGGAGACTTTCGTGTGACCGCACTCCAGAAAAACTTGAATACATAGGAATTCTTTTTAGCTCCTGGAGCCGACACCCCAGAGACATAGAGAGGGATGGACCGAGAGGGAGAGAGAAGGAGAACTAACAATCATCTCTGAGTGTGTGGGAGACAGAAATGCAGAGAATCTTCATCGATGGACTCTCAAACCTTTGGATGGCCCACTAATGCGTGGCTGTTGGTCATAAAAACAGTGCAGTCCTTCCACTTCTTCGTTTAGGAACTGACTAGGCCTGCTGCCACTGAACCAAGGGTGTTGTTAAGACTGTCCAAAAAGGAATATTTACTGGGATATAAACACATGCTTGAACCATAACTTCTGGATTTTCAACAAACTAGATTTGACTCTCACCGGACCCATTCCCCCTGCTGTGTGGAAATACCCAGCGGGCGCCACAATGGCCACTGGGCAGTTGAGCCAGAATGGCGGCACGAGGAAACTGATCAGAGAGGATAGCAGCAACAGGGCCGGAAACTGCAACGATCGGGGTCAGTTGGCTGGAGGCCGGGGCAGGACCGAGTGGAGGGGGATGAACCTGTACAACAGGAGTAAGAGTTTGGATAGGAGAGGAGAGGTGGATAGTCCTGATCAGGGTCTTTGCACTGGAGTGCTGGGGTGTTCAGAGAACCCTAGGGGAACCATGGTAAAAAGGGCAGAGGGTTTTGAGAGTTGGGGGGCAGGAGAGAACAAAGTGATGTCCAGGGTGAAGGCTTTTAACTCAGCTGGGCCTAGTAAGATTTGGACCCCCATTGGGGGGTCTGGGTCAGAGTATTCCCCTGTTGAAGGGATGTCCTCCGTGGGTCAAGGACAAGTTGCCCTTCTGGACAAAGCCAGTGGGGGTCTGTCCTTCCCCACCAGGCTGAGGTCAAGTCCTCGTCCTTCGTCAGGGGTCAGGGAACCAGCGGGTGGATCCATTGGATCATCCTGGGGTCAGACTATTTGGGATCGAATAGAAAAACTCTATGGATCCAGTGGACCTGATAAAACAGCTTGTAAAGAAGAGGCTGTGAAAGACTCAACCAGAACCAAACGTTTCTCAGCACCTGTAGGAGACTGGCGTCTCTCTGAGGGGGATTCAGAAGATATAGTGGCCAATGGCAGGAGGTTGACCACAGACTCTGGCTCTGGCTCTGCCTCTCCCTCTACCCCCCCTTTATCCTCCCCTCTTGGTGGACAATGGAGGGTGGAGACAGCGGGAACCTTCCCCAAACGACTACCCAAGGGGGAGATGAACACCCTGCACTCTCACACACCGCTGGTTGAACAGAATACTACACACACACTCCAGAGAGATCAGAGAAGCACAACTAAATTGTCTGATTTGTGTTTCTCTGTGTCGCCTGTGTCACGATGGACCAGAGACAGACCTTCAGGGGAACAGAAGCAGGGTCCGGTCCAGGGCAGACTCCCTGAGGAGGGGAAAAAGGTGACGGGTAGAGGGGTTATGAATTTGGGCACCCTGTCTCTGGATAGAGCCACGACAAAGCATCAATTGGACAAAGCATCAAATGCACCTTTAGTGAAAGAAAATGCTCCCCCCCAGCACAGCCAATCACTGACACACACCAGAGAACCCCAGCCTATCGTAGCACCTGGTGTATGTGTCTCTACGGGATACAACTTCCATCTGGCCAATCAGTTTAATGGGAAAACGGACACATGGGATTGGAGCACGACTCCTGTTAGAGGCTTGGTGCGGGAAGGGAGCCTATCAAAAGATGTGTTTGAAGCCGACCCTCCACAGATTAGAACGTCACCAAACGATGAAAACAACAAGTTACTGGGGAAAGCGATAGTACCCTTGGCACCCAGTGTGAGGAATAAAATACACCAGTTTGAAGCTCTGACACAGAAGGCTCATGTCCCGATGGCCAACTACCGACGGGCTTACTCTGTCCCCGAACAGCCTGGTGAGGCCCAGGCCTGTAGGAGTGTGACGGAGAGAGCGGCAGGCGCAGTGAGGGGAGGAGGGCAGCGGGGGATTGTCAGAGGGGATCGAGGAAGAGGACAAGGAGAAGAGGTAAAGGAGAGTGAACTGGATCAAGCACCGGGTGAAGCGAGAGGACGGGAGGCAGCGCCTGAAGAGGGGGAAGGGAGAAAGTCAGGTACAGGCTGGGCGTTGAGATCTCTATCAGTGGATCTGGTAGGGATGAAGTTGGGGAGCAGGGAGAGAGAGGCTGCAGATGATCAGTCATTTGGCTCTGGCACATTATGCAAGCACAAGGGGAGACTAGAGCTCCCTCTGAATGACAGAACCAACAGAGACTCTCACAGAGATGTTTACATTGATGAGCCAGATGGCCACAGACGCACAGTCACGTCCCAGGAGTGGGGAGGAAGTGACACCAACACAGCAGTTCCTATGGATACATCCCCCTCGGTTCCTATGGATACATCCCTCTACCAGCTGTCTAACTATCAGAACTCTGAGGTGATCTCTGACCAATCTAAGAGGCTTCACAGTAGAGATTCGCCTAACCTGTCATCTCCGCTAAGCGATGATGACAAAACACCTACCAACACCCCCCACAACTCCCCCTTTTACCCCCAGAACTCTCCCTTCTACCCACAGAACAAACACTGCACCTCCCCCTCCCAAGTCACTACCTGCCCCCTGCCAACTAAACAAGATGTGGATTCAACTGTGACAACTGTTGAGGTCCGTCCGGTCTCCACTCACACAGCCCAGAGCCAGGTCACTTCTGACCCACCAGTCTCACATTCGGGCCTGGGGAGTGGTTTCTTGTCCCTTCCCCTCACCTCCTCCTCCTCCAGTACACTCTCCCCGAGCAGCCTCCCCCTGTGGCTCCCTGTGGCCCGCTGGAACTCAGATGAGGGGGAAGGGAGTGAAGATGATGATGATACTGACGATGAAGGAACTGAGAAGGACGAGGACTCTATCTACGACTCCGACTCCGCAGAGTCATCGGTGACCGTCACCAGCGCCATGAGCCAATCCGATCGCAAGAGCTTTTCTCTTAGGTGGGTGACTCAAATTCTGGAAAATTCTGTTTAATGATCTGTTTTTTTCTTTTTTCTTTTTTTTACGCAATCTACAATGTTTATATGTACCTTTTAATGCAAAAAAAGACAGATTATACATAAGCTTGATGGTAACAATATACTGTATGAATTAGGATGCATATGTTTTTATCAGTCACATTTATTTTATTTAACCAGATGTCAGAATGTGCTTTTACTGGTTCCCAGCCTAAACCCCCAAAACCAAGCATAACATGGAAAACCTTAGGACAAAACCTGGATAAGAACCAGGCTCCGGCGTGTGACCAGTCCTCTGGTTGTGCTGGGTGTAGATTGGAAGAGTATACTAACTTTCAATGCCAAATCGTTTATCAAGAAATTCAGACATTCTGAGGACTGGTGCATGAAGAAATACCTATTCCTCATGAGCAAATGTTCATGTCAGTTTACTTTTTCCAAGCATGTAACTTGATCTTCATCTACTTGGTCTTCACACTCTATCCTTATTATTCCTCCACCGCGTCTCTCCTCACCAGCCTAGCGGAGCTGTGTAACTTTGGAGGGGTGGACTACGATTCCCAGTCGTCCTCAGACAGTGAGGAGTGGTTTTCAGGCCGGTCAGTCAGCCTGTCCTCTGACGCATCGGCCTTCTCCTGTGTGTCCGTCCTGGGCACCGATGAGCTTGACCGCCTGCTGGATGATGTCAGGGGTCTGGGGGACACGGCACTGCAGGTGAAAGCAAAACATACTCCCAGACTTTCCCTCAACAGCTGAAACACATTATGTGTCAGTAGTGGGATATGGGAGGGGGCTCCTTTATTCTTTATTGCTCGTCTATTGTTCCTCAAGGGAGAGGCCCACTGGACATGTTTTACCCATTCTGTGTACATTACTGTATGCTGCTCATGCATGGGATCTCACTCTGCAACAGGAAAAGTGAAACAATTTTGAATGATGTCTTTAATAGCATCTGTATTTGTTAATGCTCAACAGCCATTTCGTTCCGCCCCATTCACCCTCCCCATCCCTCACCCCGTAGAACTATGAGGATGTTCAGGTGGTGGTTCTCCATAAGGACATTGGTGTGGGACTGGGATTCACCATGGCCGGAGGAGTGGACCAAAATAAACCTGTCACGGTGAGTCAAGCATTCCACCGTGTAGTGGTGCTTCCATGTGTCTGTGACCGCCTCAAGTCGCCCAGCCAATTCAGGAGCCGACTGACCTAAACCCCATGAATCATTGGTTTCACTTCCTGGTTTTCAGATCTCTGGCGTTTTTCTTCCAGGTCCACAAGGTTTTCCCGGAAGGTGTGGCAGCCAAGGAGGGATCCATTCGGGAGGGCGACAAGGTCCTGTCAATCAACGGCACAGCGCTGAGTGGTTCCACCCACTTGGAGGTGCTGAGGACGTTAAAGAGGTCTCGGTCTCGAGGAATGGCTGTGGTGGTGCTGCGTAGAGGAGGGCTCACAGACCCTCAGAAGGGAAGAACGGCAACTGACACTCAAGGACAGCCACAGACAGAGACTGCTAACATAGGTGAGATTGCTCAGGATGTTGAATTGTTGTCTTAGCTCTTAATAGCTCAGCATGCCTTTACACTGTGGTGAAAAGGTAAAAATGTGGCTGAAAGGTGTATAAAGTAGAACAATATTCATTAATATGCCGGTAATTTTTACCATTGATCCCCCAGAAACTGATTTAAATTTAGATCAATGTGTGTGTGTGTGGAAGTCATTTTAACTGTGTGTGGTGAACAGACTGAACTATGAAAAGGGGTACAGAAATGTCCCAAAACTGTGGTTAAACCAGGAACATGTGATTAATGGGGACATTATTCCTATACTCTATTTAAAAGTGTGTAATAATTTAGGGAAAATGTTACAATTAAGGTTGGGGGAAAAATGTAAGTTTAGGGACGTAGGTTTCTGTGTGTGAGTTGTGTTGACCATGTCTGTGTGTGTGTCCTGTGCGTGTGTGTCCTGTGTGCGTGTGTGTCCTGTGTGTGTGTGTGTCCTGTCTGTGTGTGTGTCCTGTGCGTGTGTGTTAGGTCAGAGGGTGAGTGTGAGGCTGGAGAAGCGCAGCAGAGACCTGGGCTTCAGTCTGGAGGGAGGAGTGGGTTCCCCTCTTGGAGACAGACCCCTCACAGTACAGAAAGTCTTCCTGGGTGAGGGGTCAACCTACCAACACATACAGTACATGACCCCAGGCTAGAGGAACTGACCTGTGAATGACATCTACATCTGTCTACCCCGCTCCTTTCTTAGGTGGCCCGGTGAACGTGGTGTCTGCAGGGGACGAGGTGTTGGAGATTCAAGGTGTGAGTTTGGTGGGACTAAGGAGACTGGAGGCCTGGAACCTGATCAGAAAACTGCCCCCTGGGCCAGTGGAGGTGGTACTACGCCATCCTCACAAACGACACGGGGAAGGTAGTAGCCTTGAGGTTTGAGAAGCCGGCCCGCAACCAAACGGTGTTCAGCTTGAATCTCAGTGCTGACGGGAGAAATCTGCCCTGGTGGGTACTGGCAAAAGGAGGGTTTGTCGACATCAGTGTGTCAGTTGAAAATTACTGCCTTGAAGTACTTAACCCGCTAAGCTAAAGAAGAACCCATGATACACTTTGTAGTTTCCATTCCATACAGTCTTTTAAGTTTAAAAAAAAAAAAACTGTGTCTCATAAATCACTGTTTGTGTGTGTTTATTTAATGAAAATAATGCAAAGATATATATTTTTATAATTTATTTCCATTTGCCTCATTTAGCCTTTGAAATGCTCTGTCTGAATGTTTGACTGTTTAAGGTTTTTTACAATGATATTTACGAACTCATTAACTGATTAGCTGATAGGTCAGTTTACATTACGGACCCTTAAACAGATTAAGAGTCATTGGTCTATTATAATCAAATCAGCTTTGTAACATAAGTTGGCCAAATGTACCATCTGAAGAGATTTTTGTTTTGTTTTGAGGAGCTCTCACATAAAAAAGGCTTCATGATCTTTATCATTTCAGTGTTATTTTGTCCTAATAGTGTGGAAATGTCATGTTTAAGTAGTGAAATCACATTTTGGACTGCACAGGGACTTTTTCAAAGCAGTGAAGTATCTCTATAAGTTTGAAGTCTGAATTGGCCTATGCACAAGTCCCATCCGTGATTAGGGTCAACTTCTATGTGGAGTGAGAGGGAGTGAGGTCATTAGCACACCAGTCCTATAATATGAACAAAGCACTGAAGAAATTTGAATATATTGAGGAGGGCCAATATCTGTGTACAGGGTCAGCCCAGGGTACGGAAAGGGAGACAGGTCAATACAGAAGTTAAAATTCTAATAGTCGTTTGTGTTTCTGTAAAATATATCTAGTATCTGCTCATTGTTTTGTATGATGGAATGTAAGGAGTTTTGTATATTTAGTACTGTGTTGTGATTATAAATCTAAAAACGGTCCTGGTGTTAATAAATCCTATAATAACTGGTTGACAATAATGTTTACTTACGTGTGTTACACTGCCTCACCTACAGGGGCCACTACATTTTCAAATATTATCAATTTACCAATGCTGCCTGTGCACACTTAGGATAGCTGTGTGTGTGTGTGTGTGTGTGTGTATGTGTGTGTGTTTGTGTGTGTGTGTGTGTGTGTACATGTGTTCCTGTGTCTGTCCAAATGTGTGTGCAAATGTGTGTTTGTCATATGTCAAAAGGTATGTCGTGTAATCAGATAGCAACTAAACTTATTTGAATGATCTGTTGCTGATTCATTTGTGAAAGACAGGACAGGGGTGTGGCAACCTGTGAGAAACCTGCTCCTGGTGTGTTGGGTCCTTTCTGGCTGTATATGTAAACGTGTTTCTGCTGTCATACATTTCCAAATGCTTAAAAAATACCTTTTGTTTTTATAGTACAAATGTAGATTTTTAGTGCACACCCATTTGACTGTCAATATGCTGGACACTTTAACAACTGAAAACCCCTCGACTATGGAAGAAAATACAGTCCAGACGGATTCGATTATAGCCGTTTTATTGTATCATTATTTTTTGCTTTGTGAAGTGCTTTGAGATTATTTTTGATAGTTATCAAAAGGTTCTGTGGCAAATAAATCTAATACTGAAGAATCAGGACACACAGACACACACACACAGACTGTCCATGTTGAGGGTCATGTTGTAACGTGTAAAACCCTCTGGCAGGACAATTAGTTCTTATCTAATATTCTGCGATAGCTGTTGGCTGAGGTGGGAATATCAAACAGATATGAGATATGATGTACCCCACCATTTTATCACACAACAGTCATTAAGTATTGAGCTAGGCCTATATCCAATTCCAAGGCAAAGAAGAAAAAATATTATAGAAAACAGAGATGTGATGCAACTTTTTTCAACACTGATTTTAAACTTGAAGAAATTAGTAGCTCAATTTCTAGCTTGGCTTCTGGTCTCTTAAGCTTTCGTTCTTTTCCGGGAAATGTGTCATATGTGATTTTGATCAGCAGTTTAGCTCAGTTGTTGGAACATTTCACCAGTAACCAAATCCCAGAGCCAGCAAGGAGAACAATCTCTATCAGTCATAGTTACTGTACCTGGTAAAATATGAATGAAACTCATGTAAAACAAAACAATATACTAAAGATCATGTGCCATGCAGTGAAATCATGGCTTAATGGACTGGTACCCAGACTGTAAAACCTGGTGAATGGCCTCATAGATGTTGATGTTCAAATTCTACACATTTGGGAACAACACTCTGGACATGGATAACTCAGTAGCGACCAATTTAAATTAAGGGCATTTTTCAGAAATTATTTAGATGGATAATTGAATTCTGTAAACATGATAAAGATGTTGGACCTCAAATGTCTAATCACATTAAAAATACAGCAGGTACTTAATTTTCTGTTGATCAAGGATGGCCTTTAACTACGATTCATATTGAACTTGATCAGTTCACAGTTCAGGGTTATGGTGGAACAAAGTCTAATAGATGAGATTAGATCTGATACATTTGTTATTTTGTGTGTGTGTGTGTGTGTGTGTGTGCGTGCGTGCGTGCGTGCGTGCGTGCGTGTGTGCGCGCGTGTGCATGAGCTGCAGTAAGCGTTATATGATGTTGACATGTGGATTTGATCTGCACACCAGACAATCTGTAGGCTGGCCAGGTGTAAGTGACCAGGTTTAGATGTCTCTGATGTGACAGTGGATAGAGGGACAGAACGACAGCTCCAGGCTGGCAGATAGATACTGGTGATAAAGACAAGGCAGGTTTCAGGCAGAGACCTCTGGTGAGTAGTCCCAGAGTTCAGAAAAATAAGGGTTAAGAGTCTAACTTTAAAGCCCCAAATGGAGGACATTAAGCGGTCTATGAGAGTGAGGAACCCCTTGGTCCGGGAGTGTATGGGAGAGCTGCTGGGAACCTTCGTTCTTCTGGTGAGTAATTTACCTTCTAAATATTTAGGCTGGTTTATAGTTAGTATATATTTATGTTGCATATGTTATGTATGAGCTATATGCCATATGCTATCAAGTATATGAATGAAGAATATACTAGTGGCATATTGTTAGATATCACAACTTTGACATTGCATCAGATTTTAGATTCTGAATAACGAAGGAGGAGTTTTATTAATGAAGTTAATGAACAGAATCTAACCGGTAGTGATATGACAGTTGTAGCAGTAATAAATGTGTCTTGATTGTTATATAATTATGTAACACTAAATAAAATACACATAGTTTTCCAGGACAGTTACTTAGAGACCAGCTCAGATAACCAGTGAAGTCAGTTCATTCTGGCTTAATGAAGGATAGCGAATGATTAGATAAAGAGTGGTTTTCTAGTGGAAACTAATATAGGGAGAAAAACTACGTTGTGTCCACACTTGGTTTATTGACGGTTTGGTAACGATGTATGACCGACTGACTCTTTGGGCAACACTGATAAAATAGAAAATAGAAAGTCTGTCCATGACCATCAGGGTCCATTCTAGTGGGATCTCTCACCGCCCTTTCCCCCTCACTCCCCTCTCCACCTTTCACTCCCCTCTCCACCTTTCACTCCCCTCTCCACCTTTCACTCCCCCCTCCACCTTTCACTCCCCTCTCCACCTTTCACTCCCCTCTCCTGTAGCTGTTTGGCTGCAGTGGAGCCGCCCAGGTGAAGACCAATAGAGCAACTAAAGGAGAGTTTCTGTCAGCCAACTTGTCTTTCTCTGTAGGGGTCATGTCTGCCATGTACATCTGTATGGGAATCTCAGGTAAACCCTGCTGTCGCTCGTGTCCCAAACCAATCCTGGTAACAGTCATTTTCTCTCCTCCATTACCACTATTTTTAACTTGCAATTTGGATCATTGAGCAATTTATTAAGGATTTCCAGTCCAACAAAGCATACAGTTAGTGAGACTAATTTCCTAGAGTATGACTACTAAATTTCAAGCTGATTTAAACACATTAAGAGCTATAAACATGTATATGTTACAGAGGCACTGTAGGGTTGATGTCTTGTAACAGTATATGTTAAGTTTTAACAGTTTTTGCAATGTACGAAATGTCATTACATCCTGAATATCTTTCAGGGTGTAACAGGAGAGAGTTACATCTCTCTCCTGTTAAGACCTGCAAGTTTACTATGGAAAACACACTCACACATCCATGGGTTACATCTGTTTAGATCGAAGTGGATGAACAACAATTTTCTCAAAGAACAGAGTATTTAAACCTCCCTTAACTATTCATGTCATGTGGTCATGACATTATCAGTCCTCCGTGTGTTGTTATATCATGTGCCATAAAGTTCCTTTGGACTTCACATCAGTTGCCACCATCATTCTCACCCCATATTGTGTCTCAAAAAAAAGCTTGCATGTGTTCCACACAGATGGTCCTGTTCCCGACCAACTTGATAACAACCTTTCCCCATGCTACTGGTCATAAACGCAGAGTAAAACATTCTTACTTCAACAAATAAACATTTTTTCCAACACATGCTAACACCTTATTTAACTTACCTAGTTCCCCTCCAACACAATGCATCCTGATTAAATCCCCTGGCAAATCTGCCAATATACTTAAACAACAGAACCATTCAATAGCTAAGCATATTGTGTTTCTGTTTAGTTTTCAGTAGGTCGATTTTGTGCGTGTAATGTAAGAATTGGTTTCCAATTAACTTCCTGAGAAGTTACGTTCTGGATAGTTGGGATCTATCAATAGTGTTGCTCTTTACTCCTTGTCCTCTCTCTTCTCCTGCTCTTCTCCATCTCCCTGTTCTCTCTATCTTGTAGGAGCCCATCTGAACCCAGCTGTAACCCTGAGTTTCTGTTCGTTGGGCAGGGTTCCCTGGGTGAAGCTAGTGCCATACTCTCTGTGTCAGGTTCTGGGAGCTTATCTGGCCTCTGGCCTGGTCTTCCTGGTCTACTATGGTCAGTTACACACACACTCTCACACCAGGCACATCAGTCATTGGTGTCATGTCAGCTAGTTATACTGTAATGTGCCATGATGCCTGTCACTAAACAACCAGTTCCCTCTCACTGCCAGATGCTATCATGGAGTACAGTGGGGGAAATCTGACTGTGTATGGGCCAAACGAGACAGCCTCCATTTTTGCCACATATCCCATGGAGAACCTCCCTCTCAGCAGCAGCTTCCTGGACCAGGTAGAGTATGAAGGAATGGATGATGGTGCCAGACCACTATGGTAATAGTATTAATGAATGGATGATAGTGTCAGACCATTACGGTACAGTATTAAGGAATGAATGATGGTGTCAGATCACTGTGGTTTCGGTATTAAGGAATGGATGAGGCCACTTTGATACAGTATTAAGGAATGGGTGATTGTATTATTAAAAATTGAATATGCGTAAATGAAGATGAGTGAAAAGATTGTAACAATTAGTTCTATATTTCCTGGTTTCACAAATCTACTGTTTTTTTAGGTGGTGGGCACTGCTATGTTATTGCTCTGCATTCTTCCATTGGATGACAAAAAGAACAGGCCCGCCCCCAGTGCCCTGATCCCGCCCATAGTTGCCGCAGTAGTCCTAGGAATCAGCATGTCAATGTCATCCAATTGTGGTGGAGCAATAAACCCTGCTCGTGATTTGGGGCCCCGCCTCTTGACACTGACCGCTGGCTGGGGCACAGAAGTGTTCACGTATGTCTGCTAGCACACACACACACCCACACACACACACACACACACACACACACACAGAGGAGAGCCTGTTAACCGCCTGTTAACAGACTTTGCAGATGCACAACCAGGGTGTTTTACATATGTGTAGTTTATTCACTTGTAGACCTTGAAACAAACCCTCCCTCCCTTCTTCCCTTCTCCCTAGGTGTTATAACTACTGGTTCTGGGTGCCCCTGACGGCTCCTCTGTTAGGAGGGGTGGTTGGAGCTGGTATGTACATGGTCCTCATCGCATGGCATCTGCCAGACCTTCCTAATGACCTCCCAACTGACCCTCCTAGAGACCACATGGCCACAGTTGAGATGTGGAATCTGCCCCCAACAGCACAGAAGGAAGGATTTGAGGACTGGAAGCTGCCCCCAGCACCAGAGAAGGAAGAATTTGAGGACTCGAAGCTACACCCAGCACCAGAGAAGAAGGGGCTGGAGTTGAAAACTGCTATCTGCTAGATTCAAGGCTTAAGTGAGAATATGTCTCTAACAGGACCTTTAATCAGTAGGAGAGACAGCTATGAAAGAAGTCATTTATTTTTTTATTATTTAAGGTTCATAATGTTGTAAAAGTCTTACACTCATGCCAATAAATAATCAGTGCTGTTTTTGTCTATTTCTTCAACACCTTATATTACATATATTGGGTAACACTATATTTTGAAAAAGTGTGTCTGTAGATGCTCTGCAGTTTATAGTTGTGCTCATAAGTTTGCATACCCTGGCAGAAATTGTGAAATGTTGGCATTGATTTTGAAAATATGACTGATCATGCAAAAAAACTGTCTTCTATTGAAGGATAGTTGTCATATGAAGCCATTTATTATCACGTTGTAGTATGGCTCCATTTTAAATCATAATGATAACAGAAATCCCCCAAATGGCCCTGATCAAAAGTTCATACCCTTGAATGTTTCGCCTTGTTACAGAAAGACAAGGTGACAATTAAAGATTAATTTGGCCTTCTTACAGACAGGTTAAAATGGCAATTAAAGGTTAATTTCCCACACATGTGGCTTTTTTAAATTGCAATTAGTGTCTGTGTATCAATAGTCAATGAGTTTGTTAGCTCTCATGCGGATGCACTGAGCAGACTAGATACTGAGCCATGGGGAACAGAAAAGAACTGTCAAAAGACCTGCGTAACAAGGTAATGGAACTTTATAAAGATGGAAAATGACATAAAAAGTTATCCAAAGCCTTGCAAATGCCAGTCAGTACAGTTCAATGTACTTATTAAGAAGTGGAAAATTCGGGGATCTCTTGATACCAAGCCAAGGTCAGATAGCCCTAGAAAGATTTCAGCCAAAACTGCCAGAAGAATTGTTCGGGATACAAAGAAAAACCCACAGGTAACCTCAGGAGAAATACAGGCTGCTCTGGAAAAAGACGGTGTGGTTGTTCCAAGGAGCACAATGCGACGATACTTGAACAAAAATGAGCTGCATGGTCGAGTTGCCAGAAAGAAGCCTTTACTGCACCAATGCCACAAAAAGCCCGGTTACAATATGCCCGACAACACCACCACTATGTTTGGAGAGGGGTCAACAAGGCCTATAGTGAACAGAATACCATCCCCACTGTGAAACATGGCAGTGGCTCACTGATGTTTTGGGGGTGTGCGAGCTCTAAAGGCACGGGGAATCTTGTGAAAATTGATGGCCAGATGAATGCAGCATGTTATTAGAAAATACTAGCAGACAATTTGCATTCTTCTGCACGAAAGCTGCGCATGGGATGCTCTTGGACTTTCTAGCACGACAATGACCCTAAGCACAAGGCCAAGTTGACCCTCCAGTTGTTAGAGCAGAAAAAGTTGAAGGTAGTGGAGTGGCCATCACAGTCTCCTGACCTTAATATCATTGAGCCACTCTGGGGAGATCTCAAACATGCGGTTCATGCAAGACGACCAATGACTTTGCATGACCTGGAGGCATTTTGCTAAGAGGAATGGGCAGCTATACCACCAGCAAGAATTCCGGGCCTCATAGACAACTATTACAAAAGACTGCATGCTGTCATTGATGCTAAAGGGAGCAATACACAGTATTAAGAACTAAGGGTATGCAGACTTTTGAACAGGGGTCATTTCATGTTTTTCTTTGTTGCCATGTTTTGTTTTATGATTGTAACCTACAGTTGAATATGAATCCCATAAGAAATAAAAGAAATGTGCTTTGCCTGCTCACTCATGTTTTCTTTACAAATGGTACATATATTATCAATTCTCCAAGGGTATGCAAACTTTTGAGCACAACTGTATCTACTGTCTATGAGTAACATTTTAACTAACTACTAACTCTAACCCTTAACCTTTATCCTAAACCTAACCTCAAACCTTACACTAAACATTATTCTTAACCTAACTGTAACCTTAGCAAGCAGTTGTTTATCAACAGATAGTTTGTTGAAAGTTTTTATGTTATTAAGCATGTTGATAGTGTTACTAACTGTAGAACATCTACAGAAAGAAATTGGTGTCACAAAGTACAATGGAACCTAAAATTGCATGTGCAAAAAAATGATAATGGAATCTGTAGAATGAAAATATATGGATAATTAACCTTTGTATTAACAAAAAATTATGATAGGGACATCCACTCAGCTGGTGTGTCAGGTGGCCCTGGAGGCCCTCGATGGCAGAGCTGGCTGTTTGTCATTGGCCTGTCCATGGAGGGGGGGCGGGGGTGCTGTGGCTATCCTCTGAACCCTGCCAGAGACCTCGGCCCCGCGGTCTTCACCTATGTGGCTGGTTGGGGAGGAGAGATGTTCAGGTGAGAAAACACCAGTTCAGTCATTGATCTTAAAATACACTGTTCTCTCTCTCTGTGTGTGCTGGAGGTGGGTGGTTCTGCTGGGGCTCCGGTTCAGGTGGCTCTGTACCAGCTCTTCGTTTAGCCGCACCGCCCACCCCTGCAGCTAGTCCAATGTGCTCCGTCTGCACCAGAACATGGCATCTGGTCTAGAGGCAATGGAACAGGGGCTGAAGAATCATATTGCAGCTGGACATAGAGACAGCTGGAGAAGAAAGTCAGCCATCTGTAACCATTACTTTGCTTCCCTCTCATTTCTGTCCTCTCCTGACCAAGTCCCCTCCTCCTAATTCCTCCCGCCTGGCTCATGATCCTTCCCACCATATCCCTTAATTTTTCATTATCCAGATTCCTGCCTTTTAGTAGTCTAGTTACTTTAAAAATGATTTTTTTAAAAAGGTGTGCAAGTTATGGTTATGTGGGGAGCCCTTGTACTGTTTTGTAGCTGAAAGTCATAGTGTCTTTATTCAGATTGTTTCGGCATTTGATGTTGTTCTTAATAAATACGTTTAGAAGTTTTTTATCATTTGATGTGTACACATGAATTTTAGAAGCTGAAGAAAATAGGTATGTGGCGCTGATATTGCTAAAGCAACCTCAAAACATTGGTTGATAGCAACCAGCAACAGGAGGGGGCGCTATAAAATACATAATAAATAGCACATGGCTAAAAAGTCGGCGGCTGTTCAAGAATAACCTTCACTCACAGTTACAACTCTGTTATTGTGCATACGCAGTGATGTGTTTGGTGTAGGCTACGGAATATCCTGGGGATGAGGTCAGAGGACCAGTGGCTTGGGCAAATTATGGTGACATGAAAGGACACTTAACATTATCCCTCCCTTTAATGACTAGATGTTGACATTGTTGCATAATTATATTAAACAGAACATTTCTCCCCGATATGAGAAAGGAGATTATTTATCTGTTTCTTCGTGAGATGGAATTAAAGAAATTGATTGTAGGCGGGTGGTCGAAGTAAATATGCCCCTCCTTTCTCTCGAGCTCTGCCTAGATGGAGAAAAAGACGCTCCTTTCACCTCGCCAGCATGTCTGTGTAGCAGCATCGCGCACCCACAACCCAGTGTCTTTTTACAAACCAGGACAGACCTGTCACCAACACGCCCAAAAGAGCAGCATGAACCTGTCGAGAGAGACGACATGGATGTCGCTGTCAGAAATGTGTAGCTAGCGTGGACTTGAAAAGGTAGGTTTCATAGCCTGCTCGACAAGTCTAAGATAGCTATCCAATCGTGGCTAAAGAACCTCAGGTTTTTGTGAATATTGCTAATTTTATTGTGCTTTAGGTATAATGCATTGTTCTGCTGCACCTCAAATGTTATTGGTAGATTTTGCATGTAATGTTTTTCGAAAACTTTTTCGTCACTTTGTAGAGTTTTTATGCTAATTTGCACACTAGCAACTTTTCCCTGAATAAACTGTGCAAACTGCACGACAGGCTATATTAGGGCTTTCGGTTTTTGATAATTATTATTTTTTAGCTAAATGCTATTACCTTTGTTTTGACTCGTTTGGTTAGTCATTGTTGGTGCATTAGGTGATTTGGGCAGTTCATAGCGAAACAGAGTTAAATCTGTATTATCCTCAAATTCTTTTGTCATCCTCAAGGGAGAATTGAATGAAATTCTGAGCAGCAGCCAAGAAAGGTGATTAGATATTCAGCATGTCCCTGGTGTTATAAATTCCCCTGACCAACTGCCTTGCTTCTTGACTGCTTTTCTACCTCTGTCCCCTGCCTGCCTATCCTCCTGCCTCTTTTCATGCATGCATGCCTGCTTCTCAGCCTGCTTGCCTTACTACCAGGCTTCCATCCTCCCTTTTGCCCTGCTAGCATAGCCTCTGGAACACAGCAGTGTTCTGTGTTTTGCTGTACAATGTACACAAGCTTAAGAATCGATCTAAATGCAAGCTAAGCACTGTTTTAAATAAGAAAAATGTGTAATTGCTAGTTAATTATTTTTCTTATTACATCTCAGATTTAGGAAATGCACTTCCAAACAAACTACCTAAACAAAACATCTAATGTATCTTCCTACCTCATGTGTACCTCAGATGTTTATTTCATTAGCAGTAAAGGGAAATTCTATCATAATTTTTAATAATTTTCTAATATTTTGTTTGTGTACGTAATAAGTCCTAAAATTCAAAATCTAATTGTTAAAAATCTGTTGTGTGACCATCTTAAAGCAATTCCTTATGTTATCTTAGTAGAAATTGTAAATTACGGGCAAAAACCTTTCAGTTTTACAGCATAGCCATATGTTATTTGTTTTTTAAAGACATTGTAGGCCTATCATAGCCCTAATAAAACAAACAGGGCAAATCCCACAATTTTCATGTAGAATATATGCCTGTCTGCCTCACTTTGCGCCTGCCTCACAGATTCCCTGCCTCACTGACTGCCTTCTTCACTGACTACTTGCTTCACTTACTGACTGCCTGCTTCAATGTCTGCCTGCTTCAATAACTACTTGCCACACTGACTGCCTGAGTCACTGACTGCCTGTCTCACTGACTACCTACCTCACTGCCTGGTTATTGTCAGCTTGCCTTTCTTGATCCATAAGGGCAGTGCAGCCCACAGGAGCCAGGGAGAGAGGGACATACAATACTATATTACATATCCCATTGTTGTTTAGTCTGGCACTCAACCCAAACCATTCACTAGCCCTGTTTTAATGTTTAAATATAAAGGGAGAGAAAAGGCAAGTTTGAACAGAGATCGAGAATAGGTGACAGAGAGGTGGGTAGGTATGCAGAAAATAAGAGGAATGTAGAGGCGTAATAGACAGTGAAAGAGAAACAGAATGTACAGAGATAGTGATGGAGCATGGTGTATGTATCTGCAAGCTGATCTGTCCCACCCAGACAGCAGTTCTTTCTGTGGACTATTGATTTAGGCCCCACCCTCAATCTAGCAGTTCTGGACTGTAGACATTACCTGTAGAAACAGATCTATGACTGTCCTCCCCTTGTCCTTACCCAACATAGGGGTCAAAATACCAAACCCTTTTCATTCATTTTTTTTTAATCCTTTCAGTATATCTGATGGAAAGGAGAGGAGACGACTACAAACCAAATTAGACCAGACGAATCAGAGACTGTCTAGCGCCACACAGACTGCTGCTGCTAATGCTAAATGTCATTTCCTCATTATGTTCTGTTCGGTGTCTGTGTGTGTTGCTGTGGTTGCGTTTTATCTCAGTAAATTATGAGTCCTGTATTTCTGTACCCTGGGTATCTGATGTGAGGGGCACAGTGAACTCACTGGCCGTCTTTTTGGCTCTTCCTAACAAATTCAGTTTTTTTCCCCTGCATCCAAAGATTTCAGTCATCTGCTGATCATCTGTCTACTTGAGCCTTAGGCTTTCTGGAAACCTTTCCCTAGACCCCAACCCCATGTAATTAAATGTGCATGTTAAAATATTCACTTCAGCATGGTTTTGTGGTACTGTCAGGCTACCGTTTCAAAGGTAGAGTGTTCACTGACTGCTGTGGACAAAATGACGCTCTCACTCGTCTACGTTGCTGTCTGAGCCGGCTGCAGCAATGGGGAAATCGTTCCGCTTGGTATCAAAAGGGCTTTATAATTTATGAATGTCATAAAAATGTTAGCACCTTGTAACAGATGTCTTTTCATTCATAGAATGGCCTGTGTGCAGTTTGGATGCTGGAATCATAAGTGGAATTGTTAAGTGGACAAACACTGTGCACAGCGTGCATGAGTCTGTTGAAGAAGCTTAATCAGGTCAAAGCATTGTGACCAAGTTGGTCACAATGTTGACACCACTATGGCCCAAGCAGGCACCAATTTTTGGTCTGTAGCGCCACGCATATGGGTCACAAAAAGTAGGTTTTGAAACAGTAACCAAGACCAGTACATCTGGTAGTTAGAGAGGAGGGGTCTGTTGAAATTAATTTTACATCCACATTCATCCGGTTGATACAGCTTAGGTGAGGCGATATTTTTAAAGATCCCCTGTTCTAAACGTATCTCCTGTTTCTCTAATGGGTTAGTTCAGAATGAGTGTTTTTCTCCAGTTTGGAGGACAGATTAATTCCTCTCTCAGTTCCTCTCGAGGTCCTTACCCTAACACCTGCTGCTCAGCTGTCACATGTACGTTAGTCATTTAACAGATATTCTTATTCAGAGCCGCTTAGGCATGAAAGTGCACGGCCAAAGATATTAGTGGCCTTGACGAAGTAATGTCCTTGCATTTTAAAATAAACAAAGTATTCGATTTGAAACTCGAGGACAATCATTTTGCATGCTCAGCACACTGAGTGCACTTTTCTAGATGGGCTGAACAACAGACTTCACACTGGGTCAATAGCCCGAGATGTGATTTGGTGGATTTCCTCATGTCTTTCCCTGAATACCCTGGATGTTGTCATTATTCCTGTTTGTGTTTTCTCCACTACTCTCCCTTTCCTGTCCTCCCCCTCCTGTCCTCCCCTCTCCTTCTCATCTTCCCCCTCCCTCTCCTTTGGTAGGCAGTCTCATGGGCCATAGTGGAGGGTCATCAACAGAGTGGAGATGTTCAAAGAGAGCCCTCCTCCAGGTCAGTCGCCCCCCATCCTGATATCTTTACATTCTATGTGATTCCTGAATTTGACCCTGCACGGGTCAAAAACATTCTGCCTAACAGATTTTCTATTGGACTCGGATACAGACTTCAGGTAGGACCCTCACGTTTCTGTTGGTTCTGTTTGTCAAACATATTTTGCAAATCAATATGTTTTCACATAATATAGCTCTCTTTTTAATGAACCAAATTCAGGTCTCTTTATAGGGAAGTTAGTGTTGTTGTATTCACAGTTAGGGCATGATATTATGGTGGTCCGCTTGTCCGGGACAAGTAAAACAAATAGTCCGACAAGGGGAATGGATTAAGGTGACCAGACTTCTGAAATGGAAACAGGGGACATTTCCAGTTTGGCGGTCAATATATCATTAAAATTTCCAATGGTATTATCTATGAAATACAAAAGCGGGACAATTCCGGTTTCATGTATTTAGTCTAACAGTCACACTGTGATAGACAGAGAAAACAACTATATTACAGAAACACTGCAGACAAGACAGAACAGTCAGGTCTGAACAACCATTCAGTGGTCCTGGTAGTCTAAGCAGAATAAGAGCAGAAGAGACCAAAATGCACATTCTTATTTGGGCTTGTGTATTGTTTTGACCATGATTCACACTAAAACTAAGAATGAGTTTTTAATAAAAGCTATAAAGTCCCCATCTATTGTCTAACTTTGCTGCGTACTGTACACCTGGGCTACTGACTACTACTGGCTGTGATTGTTTCCCTTCCCCAGATTAGTTCAGTGGCTAGAGGTGCATTCAATCAATTAACTTGTGTTTGCAAACGACGGCAAATACATTTCCGTTAATTTTGCATTCGCCACCAATGTGTTTACAAACATTATGGAAATATAGTACCTATGTAGTAAGCTAGTGAAAGAAATGTTGGCTTGAAATGTAATCCCAACTTTAAGTGTTTTTTGTATGTTGAACGTAACTTCAACGTCAGTTTCTTTCCTACTGCAGTGGGCCTCATGAACAAGCCCCTGGAACCAATCTGACTATAGCCCGCTCCCGACATACACACGCAACCCTCAACGGACAAATCAATAACCCTCCCCACATACATAAACAACCCCTAACTGGGCATTCTTGTACCTTACATATATTTTTTTGTTATTTCTTAGTAATTATTAATGCACGGTCTACTATTTCTATGCTCAGTCCACTGTTCTTATTTCTTTTTACTTCCCTTATTCCTTTTGTATTAATTGTTGCACCATCGGCCAGAACAAATTCCTTATATGTTGTGAAACTTACTTGGCAATAAAACGTTCTGATTCTGAACGTCAGGTACTCTGCCCCGATAGAGCAGCCGGCTCTCTAACTGAAATTTTAGATGTGTGTGTAAAAAGCGTTGGTTTTGGGGGCTTCGTCTGTAGCTCGAAGTTGCTTGTTTTGGGCTTGTTTTGACAGTCTGGGTCAGGGTTGCCATATTCGCGGTTGTCACAACAATTGGGCTACTTTTCAAACAATGTGGTGGGTGAAAAATAATTGGTCGCGGGTGGCGGGTTTTTGGGCTACTTCTGAACTTCAGCGCTGCCGCACCATTTCTGTCTTTATATGCTATAGCTTGTGTTTCTATGCGGTTCTCACAGTCAGACGTCAGCTACGGAAGGATCCGCGGCTTCACATGCTTATATACCACATCTTAAGTTTTATTCCTGGGGGGGGGGCACTTGTAAAATAGTCAATATTGTGCACCAACAAAAGTAGGCTAGTTTTCAGGCATTTTGGGCTGGTTTTGAGCAGTCGTTGTGCTAGAAATGTTTGCTCAACCTGGCAACACTGGTCCCGCTTCTTGTTTCTCTTGCGATATCTGGCAACACTGGTTTCTACAACGTAATGGCTGTTGAGATCCATTGATGGAGGCGCGGTCGTTCCTGCGAGTCTGTGCAATTGATACACAGCGCATACAGAAGTCACAATTGATGAAGCACTTGTCGGCTCGCCTTGCAAATGTTGATTCCATTGCTGTGTATATGTCAGCTTGCAGAACACTCGGGGCTGACCAAAAACATCTGGGGCTACAGCCCCGAAAGCCCGGGTCTGGTGACAACCCCTGAGTATAAGTATGCAAGTTGCGATATCTAGCACACACAAAATCTGCCATAGCTGTTTTCAGTATTTCTGTCGTGTTAAATAGCTGTGTTTTATTTTATTTAACCACACACAGTGGCAGCTAGACTGGGCTACCAGAAAGAGGAGAGGTGAAATCATAGATATAAAGCATAGATGGGGCATATAGTTCTATCTGACGTCTCAATAGCTCCGCCATCTTACCTGAGACCAGTTCGGAAAAGTCAAGCCACTTAACACTAGTCATGTTGGTATTTTGTGCAGCAGTAATTTGGTCCAGAAAAACGTTATAAAGGAGGTGGGAAACATTGTTCACGCATCAGCAATAGTGTAGAAATGTATGATAACATACTTAAGTGTACATACCATGTTTTTAATCAATGAACCAGAAAGCTAATCCAGCCTAGCCATAGCTGTTGAGCTATGTAACTTTAAGGTAACAGAATTCTGTTTGTTTTTTAAAATTATAATGGTCTCAGCTAGATTGCTACAGCAAAGCTAGCTTGCTACAGCATGTTGCACACCGCATTATGTGCAATAACGCGTTTTCGTCAGAAAAACGTAATTACTGTATATAATCAGCAAATTGTGATGTTAGGTAGCATTTGTCCACAAAAAAGTAGCCTTGTTACTCCTACTTCCGTCCTCCGATTACAATGCTGCTGTTAGCATACCAAATTCAGTGAGCTAGCTTGCTCCATAGCGTACTATTACAAAAAGTGATTTCTACAATGAAATTAAATTATAATATTTATATGTATATACAATACATACATGTATTATAATTTAAAACCACAGTTGTTATCTTTGGAAATAAATAAATATACATTTGCACTGTATTTAAAGTACTATCCTGTATCTTCCTACATTAGACCATAGCCATTTTGTACTCTTAAATTAATAAATTATTGAAAACTATTTCAAATGGATTTGTTTGTTAATATTCTGAAAAGTACAGTAATTGTATGTATTATGCTATGCATGACAGTGGCTATTTATATATTATAAAGGAAATGTAACTGTTATAAGAACTGAAATGCCACTTCTAGCATGTGTTTGTATTGTAGATTGTTTAGAACAGGTCCCAGGTAAGATGGCTGTGAAATTGCTCCATTCCGATTTATAGGGGCTCTATAACATCAGCCCATCTACTGTTCTATTATCTATGGGTGAAGTATAGATTTCTAGAAGTCCTGCGAGGGAGAATATTTCCTTAAATTAGACTTACTCCCGTGTTTCTCAGTTTCTGGCATTGTTTTGTTTACGAGTTTTGGGGTATTTCCATTCTAGCGTTTAAACTGTGACTTCTTGCAAAAAGTAGTGGGATTCAAGCTAGCAAGTGACGGATAAACAGAAGCAACAAAGGCAATATTCCTCTAACAGAGGCAAGCTCGTTCGACTTCGTTACCATGGCAACCGCCTTGCCCTTAAAGTGGCAGCTGACACTTTTTTTTGTCGCACCTGATATTTTGGTTATGAGATTCACTCACAAAAGTTGAAAGACATTTTGCATTGTACCAAGTTAATACATTTATTATGTGAGAATTATTACACAGCAGGTTTGTGTTATGTTTTTCATGTGTCAAACCTAATTTGGCTGGTAATCAATAGGATCGATTTATTTTTATCTAGCTACCTACCACTTGACCAAAATGTTAGTTTGAGGCACTATGGTGCTTTTATTTATGTTATAATACATACAGTGGATATACAAAGTCTACACACCCCTGTGAAAATGCCAGGTTTTTGTGATGTAAAAGAATGAGACAAAGATAAATCATGTCAGAATGTTTTCCGCTTTTAATGTGACCTATAATGTGAACAATTCAATTGAAAAACAAACTGAAATCTTCGAGGGGGTAAAATGAAAAATAAAAACATTACAATAACCTGGTTACATAAGTGTGCACACCCTCTTATAACTGGGGATGTGGCTGTGTTCAGAATTAACCAATCACATTCAAACTCATGTTAAATGAAGTCATTACACACCTGCCATCATTTAAAGTGACTCTGATTCATCTCAAATGAAGTTCAGCTGTTCTAGTAGGATTTTCCTGACATTTTCTTAGTTGCATCTCAGAACAAAAGCCATGGTTCGCAGAGAGCTTCCAAAGCATCAGAGGGATCTCATTGTTGAAAGATATCAGTCAGGAGAAGGGTACAAAAGAATTTCCAAAGCATTATATATACCATGGAACACAGTGAAGACAGTCATTATCAAGTGGAGAAAATATGGCACAACAGAGACATTACCAAGAACTGGACATCCCTCCAAAATTGATGAAAAGATGAGAAGAAAACTGGTCAGGGAGGCTTCCAAGAGGCCTACAGCAACATTAAAGGAACTGCAGGAATTTCTGGCAAGTACTGGCTGTGTGCTACATGTGACAACAATATCCCGTATTCTTCATATGAATGGGCTATGGGGTAGAGTGGCAAGACGGAAGCCTTTTCTTACAAAGAAAAACATCCAAGCCCGGCTCAAGTTTGCAAAAAGAAACATCAAGTCCCTCAAAAGAACGTGGGAAAATGTGTTATGGTCTGATGAAACCAAGGTTGAACTTTTTGGCCATAATTCTAAAAGGTATGTTTGGCGCAAAAACAACACTGCACATCACCCAAAGAACACCATACCCACAGTGAAGCATGGTGGTGGCAGCATCATGCTTTGGGGCTGTTTTTATTCAGCTGGAACCGGGGCCTTAGTCAGGGTGGAGGGAATTATGAACAGTTCCAAATACCAGGCAATTTTGGCACAAAACCTTCAGGCGTCCGTTAGAAAGCTGAAGATGAAGTTCACCTTTCAGCATGACATCGACCCAAAGCACACATCCAAATCCACAAAAGCATGGCTTCACCAGAAGAAGATTAACGTTTTGGAATGGCCCAGCCAGAGCCCAGACCTGAATCCAAATGAACATCTGTGGGGTGATCTGAAGAGGGCTGTGCACAGGAGATGTCCTCGCAATCTGAAAGATTTGGAGCACTTTTTCAAAGAAAAGTGGGCAAATATTGCCACGTCAAGATGTGCCATGCTAATAGACTCCTACCCAAAAAGACAGAGTGCTTTAGTAAAATCAAAAGGTGCTTCAACAAAGTATTAGTTTAAGGGTGTGCACACTTATGCAACCAGGTTATTGTGAGTTTTTTATTTTTTATTTTTCCCCCTCAAAGATTTCAGTTTCTTTTTCAATTGAATTGTTCACGTTACAGGTCACATTAAAGGTGGAAAAAGTTCTGACATGATTTATCTTTGTCTCATTCTTTTACATCACAGGAACCTGGCATTTTAACAGGGGTGTGTAGACTTTTTATATCCACTGTGCATACACATGCAAATGCCAATGACCTTGGTGCCCATGCAAAATATGCGCTCCTTTAGGTCAAGTGGCCTTTTCCTAAAATCACAAACTTCTCTCCCTGATTATGAGGAGAAAATTGTATGTAAGTTACTTCCAAAGTGGCTTAAAGAGTTTACCTGGGTTCTGTTTGATACAAAGGGAGAGATGTACTGCTTGTTATTGCAGACAAACAAGTTAATCAAAATACCAAATAGAATCTTCTGGTTTGGATAGGTTTTTTCTACTATTAGACAAGTCAAAAAATCTGACCCTGTTTTCTGAAGGACAAGTGGCCAAAAAAGTTAATTTCAATGACTGGGCTCTCTTGACAGTTCACGTCAACATTTCTGAGGTCAGAACTATTTTTACACTCACAGTTCTATATTTAGAAAGGGACCAAGATTTTTTCCAACTCTGTGTAAATGCCAAAAACATTATCACCGGTTTTCCTAAAAAATTTTGTCCTGTACACAAATAAATTTTTCCTTTGCATGTCACAAATTTCTAATAAGCAATTTATGTCAATTTCACAAACACCTGCGATTTTGTTCTGGTCAGTGCACAGTGCAGTCGAAGCCTTTTTATCAGGAGCTGTTATCAGATGGCTGGAGATTAAACTATTTACATTTTAGAAAATACTGGTTACAGAATACACAGCAGATTTTGTACTGCAAATCTTCACATTGTACTGTATTTTGTTACATTGTGGCACTAACCTCTCAACTTGTGCTACCAAAACAAGTGCAGCTTGAGTCACTAGTATCACTGTTCAATGTTTTTTACAGTTCAACAGTGTTATTCCCTTAAAGGAAAAATGTGTTCAGGCCTCTAGTGTCTACAAGGGGAATAGCAGAAGTAGTATTTACTTGGCAATCTAGCTAATGTTATGCAGTGCGTGGTTTGGAATTTCCATTTCTTTAACCTATCCTGCCCATGGTGCAACTACATATAATAGAGCAAATGCTTTTCGTAGTTGTTCCCTTGACAGTAGTGCAGGACATAGACATATTCTTAAGTTAAGCCTTAGGAGCTAGCTACATAACTTTGGCTAAAATGCAAATATAGTTGTACCAAATTTCCATTGGTACAACTATAACGGAGCAACAATAGCTTTTTCATCATCAGCTGAATTCTGTCGGCTCCTGCTTAGTATGAATGAAGCAGTAATGGCGGCTGCATTTTTACACTACATTCTGGGATTTCAAGACCCTGGCACAGGAAGCTAACTGGGGTAAATCAGTCACAAAGTTTCACAGCCTGGCTTAATAGTTACTAAGCCAGTTATCTGTTTGCCACTGCAGATTGTTAGGGTGTGTTAATGGGGCTTTGGATGTATTGCTTACATGTAGAAAGGAGAAAAATGGCCAACAGCTTGCTTTTCAGGTCTATATCTGCCCCCTCCATATTTATTTCAGCTTTAGCTTTATTTCTTTGGAACTGGCAGAGCTAAACAACAACCAGAACAAAAAAAACACATTCAAATAATCATGATACATTATACTAATGCGCCTGATTTAGCCAATAATTACAACTATTTTGGAAGTCAGCTCACTGAGCTAAGCCTTTAATTACTGTTCAGGTCACTGATATACAGGCTGGGTCCTGGTGTCACAGCAGATACAGTAGTAGTGTATTCAGACCACTGCTCAGGTAGATTCTATATTCAGATCACTGAGTGAGAGACAAAGTGTGAGATAATTACGTACATGTCCAAGGTCAAACGCAGACTGATACTGCCATTCATATCAGGACTTTAAATGCCCCTGTCGACCTGGCAGATACTGAGCCAGAGGAGCCTGTTTTGATGCGTGTTTTCCGTTGTGTGTAAATGTGTTAATTAGAGGGTGTGTGTTTAAGAGTATGGACATGCCCACTAATGGCACAACACACCCCTCACACAGCACAGCATGTGCCCAGTCACCTTTATCCCCGCCTCTCCACGCTGCAGTGTCTTTCCCGTTACATTCCTTAGGAACACTCAAGCAACTGGGTTGCTGTTGGAGCCACATTGGCTCCATATGCCTGCACAGCTGCATTTTCCTCATCATGGCTAGATCCAAGATGGAGCCCAGTTTCTCCCTCACATGACTTGATTCTCTCACAGCCCTGCAGAGGCAGTTGCCCTGACAACGTCAATGACAGCCTGCTATTGGTTCAAACCTTCGGCAAATGGACTGCCTTCGTGATTATGTAATTCAGAGACAGCATAGTAGCTAAGATGACTGGCGCAGATTGTTTTTGTTTTGAAGAGGGCAATGTTTATGTTCTTAGTGCCGGGGAAGAGACTTCCAAGAAATCAGCTACACTACACAGAAATGCAAAAGTGCAATTAAAATATATTGTTTAAAATGTTGGATTTCATAACATGAATCTTTTGATTACTGTGAATTTGATGTCACATTAATAAAGTGAATTGTCAGAATCAGAGACATTTACTTTGAAGGTTCTAGAACATTCAAAAGCTCTCTAACCAATTCACGTTTAGTCTAGGTGATCTAGATACTGTCCATGCTCTGATGAAGAGGATGCTACTTCCTTGGCAAGTAGCCAGTCAGCATCAGTAAAAGAAACATGAAGTCTCCGCTTACAGCATCATAGAGAGTGGAGCTGACAGTACAACAGCACAGCAAATGACCTCAGCGTTTCTGCGGCAAAGGAACGTGAGAGAGCGAGAAAGAGAGAGAGCGAGTGAGAGGGGGAGAGAGAAAGTTGGAGTGTTAATGGGATGAGACGCTGCTAATCTTTAACCGGAGACACGGATGGAACTGGACACAGCATCTGTCCTTGTCTGCGCAAGATGCTCAGCAGAACCGAGGAAACCTAACAGCCAAAACCCTCTGTCTGAGTGCTGTTAGGTAAAAATAGAAAAAGAATGACTATCCCTAAAGACATTCCAGAAAAGTGGTTTCCAATTGTTCTTCCACTGCAACGGAAGAAACAACAAGGACTTGATGCCATTAAAAGGAAAAAGAAATGGACAGGTACTTCTGTGTTCAGCTGTCACGTCATTCATCTGTTCATAACATATGCAGTTGGAATGTGTTTTTGTATGAGGAGACAAGTTAATTGGATTGGGAATGCCATTTGACTTGGATCTGTGTGATTCCATCTTGTGTTATGACTGACAGTGTAGGATCTCCTCTTTATGTGATGAAAACATTCCACGTCTCATCTTTTTTAGCTGCGTCCATTCTCCTTTCATCTTTTGTTCTCTCACTGTTAGGTAGTTTCTCCCCGGGTACCATCCGTATGTGTGTGTCTCATACCTCACTGTTACTTTCACCAAAAACAGTTACTTTCAGCCCTGGCCTCGGTATCATTGCCCCCCTTCTGTCAAATTGTCTATGTGCTAGTGTGTCTGTGTGTCTGTCTACCTGTGTCTGTCTGCTTGACTGTCTGTCTGCCTGACTGTCTGCATGTCTGTCATTGTGACTGCGTCTTGTGTTTCAGTTTTCAAACTGGTCCACATCTGAAACCTGACACAGTCACCAGTCTACTTCTCTTGTTGACCTTGTATGGATGGATGGATGGATGTATGGATGGATGGATGGATGGATGGATGGATGTATTTTGCTATCCTGGTGGAGAATATTTTCACTGCTATTATAGTAAAACAAGAACAATTTACCCTCATGTAGACATTTTGCCAGTCCCCAAGAGATTAGAATAAGGGTGAGGCATTAGGTTTAAGGTTGGGTTTTTGGCAGTAAGGTTAGGATTAGGTTAAGGTTTAGCGTCAGAGGTTAGAGAAAGTAGAATGTTGACTGGAAATCACATTTTGGATCCCCACAAGGATATTACAACATAAGGTTACGTGTGTGTAAATTTAGGACCCTTAAACAAATGTTGCACTTCATCCTGGCCCCTAATTTTAAATGTAATACTTACTGTAATCCTTAGCCTAAACCTTACCCCAAGAGTAAAAAAATGCGGCCAAGAATCCTTACTTTAATAGTGTAAAACTTAAGCTGCTCTTCACTTTGATGGTGTTGGTGGATGGAGCTTTTAACAACATTATCCATCCTAGAAGGAATGACCAAACAACACTAGCTTTTTGACAAGGGATTATTAGCCTTTCTGAGTATGTAGTTAATAGTCCCATTATCAGTGTCCTTGTCCACCTAAGACACTGACACAGATCAATCTGCAGGCACCAGTCAGAGACGTCTGTCTGTAATTTGGTCTGTCAGCCTACCTTTTTGTCTGTCTGCACGTACCTTTAATTACACCAGTCAGCATGTTCATGCATTGTAATTCTGATTCATTACAACAGACACAGAAAAGGAACTATAAATCTGTCTCTCTCTTTATCTCTGTCTCTATCTCTAATCACTGTCTCTGTCCCTATCGCTATCACTGTCTCTGTCCCTATCTCTATCACTGTCTCTGTCCCTATCTCTGTTTCTATCTCTGTCTCCATCTGTCTTTATTCCTGTCGGTAAGACAAAGCTATTAAAGGATAGATAGTAGCTTGCAGAATCCTACCAGCCTTTCTGTTGTGATGTGTAGGTGTAACCTAGTCCGCCTGCTGTGGTGTGGCTGTGTCCCCATAGTGGAGGTTGGAGGCTGTTATACACTGCTGTTATTCTTTGCTGCGTAGCTTCAAGAGCCACCTTGTCTGGAGGCTGTAGCCTGCTGCCGTGTCAGTCTGGTCGTGCTCTTGAGGCTGTCAGGCAGTGGCTCCATAAATGCTTAATGTGCCATGTTAAATACACTTACACTGTGGGTTACACTGGGACATGCTTGGCTGAGGCGAAAGGGGTTTGGATGAAATGTTGCGCTCGAAAGGCTAGTATTTCTCTGCCCATTTGGCTGGCGGGGGGCACCAGGCTGTGGGGATTAATGCTGCCCTGCCATTGGCTTATATCAGATGCTCGCTAAAGAAAACAATAGTATGTATTTCGAGGAGAGAGAGGGAGGGATGGAGGTGATTTTCATGGCATAATTATCTGTAGGAGCTAAATGTAGGTATCACTGCATTATATGTTGTGACCCATATGTAGTTAGCTGGACCAAATATACAGTATGTTGCATTATTAGAGATCAATTTTTTTTTACGACCCTGTTTTCAAAAAACCTGGGATGCTGCGTAAAATGCAAATAAAAACAGAATGCAAAAATGTGCAAATCATTAATCCCTGTTTTATTGAAAATAGTACAAAGACAACATATCAAATGTTGAACCAGAGAAATGTTATTGTTTTTTTGTATAAATACATGCCCATTTTGAATTTGATGCCAGCAACATGTTTCAAAAAAGTTGGGATTGGGGCATGTTTATTACTGTGTTGCATCACCTCTTCTTTTAAAATCACTCTGTAAGTATTTGGGAACTGAGGAGGCCAATTGCAGTAGTTTTGAAAGTGAAATGTTTTCCCATTCTTGCTTGATATAGGATTTCAGCTGCTCAACTGTTCGGGGTCTTCTTTGTCATATTTTTCGTTTCATAATGCAGGCCAGTTTAGACTCTTTTACTATGGAGCCATGCTGATGTATTACGTGCAAAATGTGGTTTGGCATTGTCTTTCTGAAATAAGCAAGGCCTTCCCTGAAAAAGATGTAATCTGGATGGCAGCATATGTGTCTCCAAAACCTGTATATATTGTACAGCATTAATGGTGCACCAATGCCATGTGCACTAATGCACCCCCATACCATCACGGATGCTGGCTTTTGAACTGTGCACTGATAACAAGCTGGATGGCCCCTTTCCTTTTTAGCCCGGAGGACACGGCATCCATGAGTCCCAAAAACAATTTAAAATGTCTGTTTGACAGACCACAGGACAGTTTTCTACTTCACCTCAGTCCATCTTAAATGAGCTCGGGCCCAGAGAAGGCATCAGCATTTCTGGATCATGTTTATATATGGTTTCTTCTTCGCATAGTTGAGTTTTAACTTGCATTTGTGGTACAGCGACAAACTGTGTTTGCAAACTATTGTATTCGGAAGTGCTCCTGAGCCCATGCAGTGATTTCAACTACAGAATCGTGTCTGTTTTTAATGCAGTGCCGTCTGGGGGCCCGAAGATCATGGCCATCCAATATTGGTTTTCGGCCTTGTCCCTTGCGTACAGAGTATCAGGATTCTCTGAATCTTTTAATAAAATGATGTAACATAAATTATGAGATCCCCAAACTCTTTGCAATTTTATATTGAGAAACATTTGTCTTAAATTGTTGCGCTATTTGCCCATGCAGTCTTTCACTGAGTGGTGAACCCCTCCCCATCTTTACTTCTGAAAGACTCATTCTCTCTGGGATGCTCTTTTTGCCGTAAGTGGAGCCGGCCTTGAAGAGCGAATATCTTACTTACTGACTGACTGACTGACTGACTGACTGACTGACCCTTGTTAAATAGCGTAGTGATTAGAGACACGGACTACGGCACAACAGGTCCCGCATTCGACTGCCGTCACAGTCAAAACACATTGTCTTAGGCTCTGTTCAGGACAGACAAAAACTTTGCTGGCTACAACCTTCTGTAGCTACATTATAGGAAGTCTAAAATCTAACATTGCTGGTGGATATTAGGATTTGTTCAGGATAGACAAACACTTCGCTGGCTACACGATTCTCTCGTCTTTTCACTTGATGAAAAAGTCAGTTATTGTTACCTGTATTGATAGATACTGTATCAATGTCATTCACAAATGGCTAATTGGCTGTTAAAATGGCCAGTGGCAAAAGAGGATTTGTTCAGGATAGACAAAGACTTTGCTGGCTACACGATTCTCTTGTCTTTTCACTTGACGAAAGTCAGTTATCGTTACCTATATTGATAGTTATTGTATCACGAATGGCTAATAAGCTGTTAAAACGGCCAGTGGCAAAAGCCATACAGTTCATAGATGCTGTTTGTGGTGGAGGCAAACTTAACAAGACACGTTACTCAGTTTAACACAATGCTTAATGGTGTCTAGCTAAATATTCAAACTGCGTGATATTACTGGGTGACTCAAGTGATGTTTCATATTTTACCATGGTGTTCTGGTTTTCCTGTACCACTGCCAACTGACTTCATTGTTTTTCATTGGATTGGTTTGTTATTGCCACAACTTTCAAAAATAAATGGAATATGGATAATGATTATATATAATATGTAGTGTAGTTACAGATAACATAACCAATGTAGCCATGTTTGCAAATTATGCAGTATAATATATAACCTACCAGCTGTGGTCTGAGGAGTGACAAACCCCAAACCGGCAACAGGGTGTTGGGCGCCCAAGGCTCATAGATTCGCGAGAGCAACGAAGGATATCCTGTCTGGTCTGAACTGACAGAAGGTCTACTTGGCCACAAGTCACAGAAGATGTTAATGATGGTATTTGTCAACGAGATGGAATGTGTCACAACACACAGTGTATCGCAGTTTGTTGTGTATGGGCTGCGTAGCTGCAGACCAGTCAGGGTGCCCATGCTGACCCCTGCTGAAAGCGCCTACAATGGGCACGTGGGCATCAGAACTGGACCACGGAGCAATGGAAGAAGGTGGCCTGGTCTGATGAATCACATTTTCTTTTACATCACATGGATGGGCGGCTGGGTGCGTGTGCGTTGCTTACCTGGAGAAGACATGGCACCATATGCAGTAACTTTAGCTTTGTGAAAAGTCGCGACATAAACCGGCTTTGGAGTGTTGAGTAATTAAAGACTGTAGTTCTTGCGACTGGCCTGGAATTGGCAACATTCGTAAGAGGTGTAAAGATAACTAGGACTACGAAACGGGTATTTGGCGTAGTGCACGTTTTCTTTTACATCACATGGGTGGCTGGGTACATGTGCGTCGCTTACTTAGAGAACACATGGTAACAGGATGCACTATGGGAAGAAGGCAAGCCGGCGGAGGCAGTGTGATGCTTTGGGCAATATTCTGCTGGGAAATCTTGGGTCCTGCCATTCATGTAGATGTTACTTTGACACGTACCACCTACCTAAGCATTGCTGCAGACCATGTGCACCCTTTCATGGCAATAGTATTCCTTTATGGCATTGGCCTATTTCAGCAGGATAATGCGCCCTGCCACAAAGCAAAAATGGTTCAGGAATGGTTTGAGGAACACAACAACAAATTCAAGGTGTTGACTTGGCCTCCAAATTCCCCAGATCTCAATCTAATTGAGCATTTGTGGGATGTGCTGGACAAACAGGTCCGATCCATGGAGGCCCCACCTCGCAACTTACAGGACTTAAAGGATCTGCTGCTAACATCTTGGTGCCACAGCACACCTTCAGAGGTCTAGTGGAGTCCATGCCTCGACAGTCAGGGCTGTTTTGGCGGCAAAAGGGGGACCTACACAAAATTAGACAGGTGGTTATAATGTTATGGCTGATCGGTGTATAAAGCTGTGAAAATCATAGAGTACTTTTTTAGCAAGGTTATTATATATGAATTTGATCTGACGCTTGTTAGAAAGTCTTTAGCTAGCAACGTGGACAAATGTCTGGTGGGCAAATGTCTGTATCAGCTACGTGGACAAATGTCTGTAAGTGAACTAGATACGGTCTTGTCTTTTTCTCAGGAGACTGAAACTTGAAGGGCTGAGACACATGCTTCAATGCAGGAAATCATTTGCCTGTGTGTAATATTTATTTGTGTCTGCGTGTGTTCTGTCTTTGGAGGGCTGGTTATAGCCTGGTCTGCTGAGAAAGAAGGGGAGAAACAAACAGAAAGTAGGACAGACAGACACACAGGAAGTTAGCATCTGTCTGATTTTGTGTGTGTACAGTTTTTCGGTTCCTCTGAAACAGGACAGGGGTTTGGCTGACCTGTGTGTATTTGTGTGTGGTTTCACATGTGTGTTACACAACCTTGTTTACCAATGTGTGTATATGTCTTTCACGAGCTGAAAAAATGTGTGTGGATGTGTGTATATGTCTTTCACGAGCTGAAAAAATGTGTGTGGGTGGGGTTTCGTATCAGTATTATTAGTTTGCTGCAGGCTCTGTACATCTCCAGTGTTAACTGTCAGATGAGATGTTCCCTCACCACACAAATCTCTACACTGACTACTCCTCTCATTCTCCTCCCACTCATTCCATTTCCTGTTCTCCATGTCACATCTCCTGTTATCATGGAAAACATCAACGTTATGCCTAACAAGTAGCCAATGACCGACTTTGCTGTTAAGCAGCTGCATATTGAATGTTGAGTCTGCCAGTAGGCCGGCCTCTTTTGGCAGTGACAAAGAAGGCAAGGATGTTGGCTGTAGGCTTGTAAGCAGACCAACAGTGTTGGTGATGCTGACTCAGAACAGACTTTCACTGCGCTCTTTTCTTCACACTATTGGTTGGACCAGTGTGTGTCTATGTGTAAATGTGTGCTCTACGCTAGATACACTGCTCTTACAGCAATATAAGAAGACTTGCCCTCAAAGAACGCTGTTGCTAAGGGGGATGTAGTTATTTTCCTAATATTTTGAGTGAGGGATGGAGGCAGGTGGAGTTGAGCTGCCTGGAGAGCAGTTCCAGCCTCTGTCTACAGGAAGAGAGAGACTTAGAGAGAGTATTAAGAAGAAAAGTAATGCTAAAGGGTGGGTCTGGGAAGGGCTGTGAATGAAAGTGGTGGAATTCTTTTTGTGTCCCTATATACACCTCCGGAAATAATTCTTTCCTTTCCAAAAAAGTCGAAAAGGAAGGTTTTGAGTGAGGAACAGAAGCGTTCAATTTGCAGTGGTCTCTTAATTTTAACCCTTCTGTTCCTCACTCAAAACCTTCCTTTTCAACTTTTTTGTAAAGGAAAGAAAAAGGTGCAGTGGTCTCTTAATTTTTTCCGGAGCTGTATATTTTAAGTAGATGTAAGTTTTTTTTGTTATACTGTGATAATGGACTCCCCAAACATCCCACAGTAATATACTTGAAAACATCCCCACCAGAAACTCAATAGGCATCTCATGTCTTTGTGGGAACACAATTGCCACGTGTTTTGTTACTGACATTTTTTTTGTCCCCCAATGGTGGGGATGATCCCAATCATCCCCACCATTGGGGCCCGTTCACAATCACCCATCCCAATCATCCCCACCATTGGTGCCCATTCACATTCACCCATCCCAATCATCCCCATCATTGGGGCCCGTTCACAATCACCCATCCCAATCATCCCCACCATTGGGGCCCATTCACATTCACCCATCCCAATCATCCCCATCATTTGGGCCCGTTCACAATCACCCATCCCAATCATCCCCACCATTGGGGCCCGTTCACAATCACCCATCCCAATCATCCCCTCCATTGGGGCCCGTTCACAATCACCCATCCCAGTCATCCCCACCATTGGGGCCCGTTCACAATCACCCATCCCAATCATCCTCAGCATTGGGGCCCATTCACAATCACCCATCCCAATCAACCCCACCTCTGCCACTACAATGGAACTTTCAACCCTGGAGGGGGACGTTAACAGACTATTCAAGAGACAGAACCCCCGCAAAGCAGCAGGGCCTGACGGTGTCTCCACATCCACCCTAAAGCAGATCCGCTTTCTGCTGTGTTTACTGACATTTTAAAAAAAAACGTTTACAGCATGATTATTAAAAGTTTCGGCTTCATTGTCGATGCTTACAATGCCAAATACTTAAAATGGGCGAAAACATAGGTCAAGGGTTGAGTTTTGTCCAAAAAGGTATGAAAACGGAACAAACATAGCAAACGCTGCAAACGCCACCGCATTAAATGAGCAGTTGAACGAATAGTTCGACAGGCTGCACCTTCAAATTGGTGTAAGTGTAAAATAGAAAACAGTGAACTTTAACTTGATTTTTATTCAGTTTAATAGCACATTTTGTAGGTTATGATCTTTTTTTTTAGTGAGACTATCTATGATGTTTACACCCATGTTTGAAATCACAAGTCATAACCGTAATTGCAATATTTTTCAAAGAAATCGCGATTCAATATTTCATCCAAATCGTGCAGCCCTAATAGTTACAGTGATTTTTGCTAGAACTTTCTTCATACAAACTTGGTAAATTGCTATAACTCGGTACAACCGCTAATGCTGCAAAATCATGTTTGAACGACCCACAAACGAGCAACTGTTGGTGAAGCTAGTGTCGCTGGATTAGCCCATCAGCGGCTAAAGACCACCCACTTGCACTGATTGATTTATCCCTTGTGATCCTGAAATACGTTTTGAAATATGGCCTTAAATGTTGAAATATGTCATTAAACCTTGAAATATGTCATTAAATGATGAAATATGCCATTAAATGATGAAATACACAATGAAATTATGAAATACACCATGAAATTATGAAATGATCACGATATTATGAAAAAGGCCATGATTTTATGAAATAGATGTTATAATGAAAAAAAAGATTGGGAAATACAATGTTGTCAGGTCCTGACTGGGAGCCTCTAGGCATCTCTATGTACCTGGGGGCCACAGTCAGGACCTGACCACAGAGGTGCCTCTAGGCATCTCTGCGTTACTGTTTTGTTCTCCTCAATCAGACGCAGCTGCACCTTGTTGACTCTGATTGGGGACCCTATATGAGTTACTCTTGTTTTGCTTCAGTTTGTCGGTTGTTGTTTGCTATGTGCTTCAGTTTTGTGGTTCGACTCTCCTTTTGTTGTTTTCGGTTCAGCTTGGAAAAAGAAACATTAAAAGGATGTTTTCCCTCTACTCTGCACCTGTGTCCTGCCTCCTCAACTGTGACTAATGTATTATTATGAAATATCATACCACTATTTTAAAAAGTTGCATTGTAAAAAATAATTCCTATTAATATGCAACCTAAAATAATATATTTATTTAATTATTTACATATTTAATTATTTAACATTGACTCCTTTGGTCCTCCATAAAAAACAACTAGTGAGCAGGTCAAGCATAGTGCTATAACACTGTTATACCCATAGATACCCATAGCTACACATTTTTGTGAAGGTTACATTCCATTGCCATTCCCTGTGGCACACAAACATCCATAACTTCCATTCCCTCGGTCCAAAGGAGGGTTTAGGATTATATTGTCAATCCTGTTAATTTCATAGGCGCTCAAAAGGTGTAGTCATTTTTTTTGCATTACCTTATAACATAGAAATAGCAACATGCTTTTATTAGGTTGAATGTTTGCTCTTCATTACAGTATGTTGAAATCAGGTGCAGTCAAACTTTTTTAGAACCAAGTTAACTGTGTTTGACCTGAGCTTGTTGGGTTGTTAATGTTCAGAGGTACCAGCCAAACAGCTAATTATTATTGGGTAAATGTATCTTACATGCTCTTTCTTTGGCCAAAGCAGACTGTAGCTATTGATAAAAAACTGACCCAACCTGGGATATTGACCCAACCTGGGACAACCTACTAATGGCCGTGTTTGTGCGCGTGTACATGTGCGCGCGCTTGCGTGTGCGTGCTTGTGTTTTTACAGAGGAGGAGAGGAGGGTCCGAGCCAATGACAGAGAATACAATGAGAAGTTCCAGTATGCGGTAAGAGAGTGTGTGTGTTATTGTGTTTACCTGTGTGTGCATTTTAGATGTTTAAGTTCATTACTTAATGAATCATAGACCAACAATGTTACTTTCCACTGTCATCATCAGTCCCTCTCTCTGTGCCTGCCCCTCCTCCTCCCTCTATCTTTCTTTCTTTCAGAGCAACTGTATTATGACATCCAAGTACAATGTCATCACCTTTCTGCCCGTCAACCTGTTTGAACAGTTCCAGGAAGTGGCCAACACCTACTTCCTCTTTCTGCTCATACTACAGGTAAGGATTATGTGTGTCTGTCTGTCCATGATCTCATATTCCAAAACTTACTCTGACTCTTAATCATATGGTTGTTAGGAAACAAGTGCAAGAGCATGGAACTTCCAATGCCAAGGTTGTGTGTTTGATTCCATTATAAATATATACAGTTTTTACTCACTGTAAGGAAATGAGAGTGTCTGGTTAATTACTCAAATGTAAAGGTCTAGAGCCTGCCACCTTGTTTAGAATTAATATTATTTATACTCTATTTTTACCGGCCCCTTTCTCCCCTCCCAGTGTTGTCATATACACTGCTATCTATGACCCTGTGTCGTCACAAAAAGGTCAAATCCATTCAGGGTAGCAGCAAGCATTTCACCATAGGCATCCACTCAAATCATTCTTCTTTTTGCCATGTTGCTCTTCCAACCAGGAAGTAAAGTGGGTCAGTGTGTGAGGGCGTTGTTTTTTCAGACGATGGCCTCAGTTAGCTGAGGGAGCTATCAGAACACGATGAGACCAGGAGAGCAATGCTAAATCAAATTGCATTACCCCTTGGCTTTCCAGCCACTTGTTATCTTACAGCACAGTCAAGGGTTGAACCTAGACAGTGGTGTTGAAGGTCAAGGGTTGAACCTAGACGGTGGTGTTGAAGGTCAAGGGTTGAACCTAGACAGTGGTGTTGAAGGTCAAGGGTTGAACCTAGACGGTGGTGTTGAAGGTCAAGGGTTGAACCTAGATGGTGGTTTTGAAGGTCAAGGGTTGAACCTAGATGGTGGTTTTGAAGGTCAAGGGTTGAACCTAGATGGTGGTTTTGAAGGTCAAGGGTTGAACCTAGATGGGGGTGTGAGTCTGGTGCTGTGAAAGACCACCCCAGACCGCAGCACAACCTGGGAGACCAAATCATGTGGAAATGTCCTCAAGGTCTTTGACTGTACTGGGCCTTCAAAAAGACTGATTCATTTTTTCTGGCATTTTTCTGGCATATAAAGTTGTATCTGTCCCATTCCTCTTCGTTCACCCTCTCTCTCTCCCTTCCTTTTCTACCTCTTCCCCCTCTTCCTCCATTTTCTCTATCTTTCTTTCCCTTTCTCCTTATTCTCCTTCCACTCCCTCTCTCTATCTCCAGTTGATTCCCCAGATCTCGTCTCTCTCCTGGTTCACCACCATAGTGCCTTTGGTCCTAGTGCTCAGCATCACTGCAGTAAAGGATGCCACCGATGACTATGTGGGTACTTTAACCCCCCCCCACACACACACATACACACACACATAGCGCTGCACAAAATACAGTCTTTACATAAATAAAACATACACATGCGTCTCTTGTAGTTCCGTCACAAGAGTGACAACCAGGTGAACAACCGCCAGTCTCAGGTCGTCATCCACGGCTCGTAAGTCTCTCGTTTTCTCAGTTCTACACTTGCCATACTAATACACAGCCATACTTATACATACTTCTGTCTAGTCACACCTTGGACACTTTATTATATTAGTGACATCTTAGTACTTTCAAATTGTTATTATGTACTTTTTACGCACATCCATTCCCTACTTCCTCTTCATCCATTCACAAATTCTTCCCTCACTCTCTCAGTCTTCAGAAGGAGAAGTGGATGAATGTTCGAGTGGGTGATATCATTAAACTGGAGAATAACCAGTTTGTGGCAGTAAGTGTGTCGCTCAATCAACGTTATACAGTGGATATAAAAAGTCTACACACCCCCGTTAAAATGCCAGGTTTTGTGATATAAAAGAATGAGACAAAGATAAATCATGTCAGAACTTTTTCCACCTTTAATATGACCCATAACGTGAACAATTCAATTGAAAAACAAACTGAAATCTTTGAGGGGAAAAATAAAAAATAAAAAACTCTCAATAACCTGGTTGCATAAGTGTGCACCTTTTGATTTTATTACAGCACTCAGTCTTTTTGGGTAGGAGTCTATTTGCATGGCACATCTTGACGTGGCAATATTTGCCCACTCTTCTTTGCAAAAGCGCTCCAAATTTGTTAGATTGCGAGGACATCTCATGTGCACAGCCCTCTTCAGATCACCCCACAGATATTCAACTGGATTCAGGTCTGGGCTCTGGCTGGGCCATTCCAAAATGTTAATCTTCTTCTGGTGAAACCATGCTTTTGTGGATTTGGATGTGTGCTTTGGGTCGTTGTCATGCTGAAAGGTGAACTTCCTCTTCATCTTCAGCTTTCTAACGGACGCCTGAATGTTTTGTGCCAAAATTGGCTGGTATTTGGAACTGTTCATAATTCCCTCCACCCTGACTAAGGCCCCAGTTCCAGCTGAAGAAAAACGGCCCCAAAGCATGATGCTGCCACCACCATGCTTCACTGTGTGTATGGTGTTCTTTGGGTAATGTGCAGTGTTGTTTTTGTGCCAAACGAACCTTTTGGAATTATGGCCAAAAAGTTTAACCTTGGTTTCATCAGACAGTAACACATTTTCCCACGTGCTTTTGGGGGACTTGATGTTTGTTTTTGCAAACTTGAGCCGGGCTTGGATATTTTTCTTTGTAAGAAAAGGCTTCCGTCTTGCCACCCTACCCCATAGCCCATTCATATGAAGAATACGGGAGATTGTTGTCACATGTAGTACACAGCCAGTACTTGCCAGAAATTCCTGCAGTTCCTTTAATGTTGCTGTAGGCCTCTTGGAAGCCTCCCTGACCAGTTTTCTTCTCGTCTTTTCATCAATTTTGGAGGGATGTCCAGTTCTTGGTAATGTCTCTGTTGTGCCATATTTTCTCCACTTGATTACTGTCTTCACTGTGTTCCATGGTATATCAAATGATTTGGAAATTCTTTTGTACTCTTCTCCTGACTGATATCTTTCAACAATGAGATCCCTCTGATGCTTTGGAAGCTCTCTGCAGACCATGGCTTTTGCTCTGAGATGCAACTAAGAAAATGTCAGGAAAATCCTACTAGATTTTCATGACTAGAACAGCTGAACTTTATTTGTGATTAATCAGAGTCACTTTAAAGGATGGCAGGTGTGTAATGACTTCTATTTAACATGAGTTTGAATGTGATTGGTTCATTCTGAACACAGCCACATCCCCAGTTATAAGAGGGTGTGCACACTTATGCAACCAGGTTATTGTAAGTTTTTTATTTTTCATTTTCCCCCCTCAAAGATTTCAGTTTGTTTTTCAATTGAATTGTTCACATTATAGGTCACATTAAAAATGGAAAATGTTCTGACATGATTTATCTTTGTCTCATTCTTTTACATCACAAGAACCTGGCATTTTAACAGGGGTGTGTAGACTTTTTATATCCACTGTATGTATGTATATATACAGGTGCTGGTCATATAATTAGAATATCATCAAAAAGTTGATTTATTTCAGTAATTCCATTCAAAAAGTGAAACTTGGATATTATAGTCATTCATTACACACAGACTGATATATTTCACATGTTTATTTCATTTAATTGTGATGATTAAAACTGACAAATAATGAAAATCCCAAATTCAGTATCTCAGAAAATTAGA
>JACXGI010005846.1:0-30098 GCA_016801175.1 Esox masquinongy
CACACACACACACACACACACACACACACACACACACACACACACACACACACACACACACACACACACACACACACACACTTAAGGGAGAGCCTTTGGACAACAGTTGAACTAGTGTTGTAGGTGATTAGCAGCAGCGCCAAATCCTATCCTCATTTAACCCAATGGCTTTTTTCCCGTCATCCATCTGTTCACCATAATCTCCGGAGGAGGGACTATGTGAATATAACATGTCATAACACTATGGCACCATACATAAGGGGCAGCAGTAGTTCCAGTGATTTGGGGTTTTTCCGTGACAGAAGGGGCGGGACCAGGACATGGCCTATAGACCTGCCACTCACTGACAGACAGCATTTCCCTCTCCATTCTCTTCACACGCACCGACCGAGAACTTAATCCACCATCCGCCAGACTTTGGTTAACAGAGATCCGTTCAACTGAATACCCACGGAAGGAACTCAAATTCTTTCAAGTTTTCACACATTCTGCTCAACATTCCAGAACTTTCTGAGGACCGACCAGCGTTCTCTCGTTCAACCGCAGCTCTCCACATTAAAAGGGACACTGGGAGATCTCGGCATGCCAGCTGTACTGGTAAACGTCCTGTCACTAACGATAATTGGCATGGGCTCGCAAGATGCTTCAGCTTCTTTCAAAGCGCACGCAGATGCACAAAAACAGTGGCCGTGAGTTGACTTCATTAGCCTAGTAGAATCTGGCACTATCCCTGTAGCCCTACTCAGGCCTCCGTACCTTGATGACGGTGACCAGGAAGCGCTTCTCGTCCTCCTCGTGCATGGCCCCGCTGATGGAACCGATGGCCCAGCACAGTGTGTTCAGGTTCTTCCAGGACCACTCGGTGCCGTTCACCTGGTTGTGCAGCTTCTCGGTCATGATGCGCTCTGTGTCCGCGTAGTCCAGATGGGTCAGGTAGACTGGGGAGAGGGGGAGACGGAGAGGGAACCAGAGGGGGAGAGAGGGACGAGAGACAGGCGGTCACTAAAGAGACATCCATGGGAGACACACACCAGGAGATACCAGGAACAGTGACGTACCCAGGGTCTCTCTCATGTTCTTGTAGAGGTTGATGGAGTCCGTGTCCTTCATGAACTCACGGACCACCTCCCCCTGGTCGTTCTCCACCACTAGCACCTCCTCCGGCTTGGCCATGCGGCTCACCATCAGGAGACGCACCTGTCACCAGGAGATCAACAGCAGTCAACACACACACACACACACACACACACACACACACACACACACACACACACACAGGAATGCAAACACAGCCACAAGCACGCACTGATCACATTCACAAACACACACGCTGACAGATACCAGCAGCATACGCGCGCACACGCACGCAAACCATGGGCCAACAAATTCTCTCGCACACACAGCGACCCCCAGAGTGTATGCGCGCGCGCCAGCCCACAAGCCCCCCCCACCTTGGAGAGCACTGGGAGGTAGAGCTGCCGTCGGGGGGGCACGTCAAAGTGTTGACTCCCGGAGAGCAGGGGGGAGGTGGAGAACGGGCTCTCCCTGTACAGCTCGGCAGCCAGGTGGTTCCAGTACTCCAGGCAGATCTTGAAGATCTCCGTCTCCTCCACCTCTGACACCAACAGCATGTAATGGAGGGCCTGGGGGGGGGGGGGGGGGATTGTTACTTTCCTTAAATCAGAGAACAATCTGTTTAAAGTCAGTGGGTAAGAAGAAACAGAGTCTAGAAAAAGTGAAGTTGTCCTTGTACAGTAAACTTCCAGGGGAAGAGTTTGGTTGCATGGAAACGGGATTTGGACATTTTTTAATTAAATTACCAAATAAAAAGGATCAGTGAGTGAAGCAGTCCGCCTCAGGCACATTCAACTTTACATGAGAACTTCTCCTGTAACGGCAAGAGACTTAAGTTTGGCTGTCACCTCCATGAGCGTCTCCCGGAGGTTGGGCCTCTTCTCCACCAGTTGACCGTGTTCCTTCAGGAAGGTGCAGAGGAACAGGCTGAGGTTCTGGATGAAGTTCTGCTCATCGTCTTTACCGTTGGAGTACGCCAACCGGATATTGGTGTTCAGAGGGAGCATCTGGAGAGGGGATCGCCAGGAATTAGTGTGCATGCGTGTGTGTGTGACAAGCAGTGGTGTCAGTGGTGTGTGCGCGCGCACCTGCTTGAGTTGACACATCGTGAGCGTGAAGAGGTTGACAAACTGCTCCTCGTATTGACTGACGCTGACCCCGGCGATCTCCGTCAAGCACTTCAATGTCACATTCCGGAACATGGGCACATTCAGGAACTACACACCAACGACAGGAAACAGAAGTAGATTAATAAACGGCAAACGGACCACAATTTCCAGGAGTGACACCAGGACAGTGGGTCTGATTCCACATGGAAAATGACCAAGTAATTTTGGATAAAAGCATCTCCGGAACGACTTATCACCATCATCCGAATCTATTAAACTGCCCAGGGTCGTAATTCACATGGAACCGCTCGATTTCCGATTACAGTTGACACTCAGTGGTCATGAAGGAGAAAGGACACAGGATGGTGAGAAATCAACAGTCAGTAAAGAAGCGAGAACAAAGAGAGAAGGCGTGGTTAAAAGGAGATATGTCGCTACCTTGTAGACAAGTGTGCTGATGAGTTTGGTCTCAAAGATATATCCCAGAGGGATCCAGTTTAGAAACCTCAGCAAAGTCTCTAGGGTGGCGTGGACCAATGGTGCATTCTGGGAATTCTCCTGAAAACCAGGACAGCCAGAAGAAACATTAACGACCAAATAACTTTGGGACAGGGAACGAGACAGTGTCATTCATAATTATTTTTTATAAAAAGTTTTTTCTTATTTTCTAGTACGGTTGAAAGCTGCTCCATTAAGGGTAACCCACTACTATGGACCCACTACCACACTAAGGGTGAATACACTACCGCACTAAGGGTGAATACACTACCGCACTAAGGGTGAATACACTACCGCACTGCTGTCACAAGAGCAGCTGAGAAATGTCTGACTCAAATGTAAAAAATACAAGTACCATAACAAACTGGCAGAGCTGGAATATCTGGGAGAATTCGTTGCACATGCTGAAAGAGAAAGAAGAGTTAAATACAGATTTTGAAGTTTCCTCGTGTTTTGGTTGTTGATGTTAAAACGTGGCTGCAGTTATTATCAGCATTCAGGAACCACCAGTCACATGAAGACCCCCTGAGCAGCACGACTGCTAGTAACAACACCTGGAACACGCCCACATCCATCTGTTCTAGTAACAACACCTGGAACACGCCCACATCCATCTATTCTAATCTTCCTCCTTAATATGGAGCAGTGGGAGACAGTACGGAGCAGGCAGAGCGCAGCACTTGCAAGGCTGGGTTCAATTCCCGGGCGGGGACCCAGTTTGTGAAACTTACGCATCTATGATGACATGGCTCAGGGTGTGAAGGGAACATGCGTACCTGTCTTTCAGGTGCTTGGCCTTGACCTGGGTCATCTGTCCACTGGAGAAGTCAAACACCTCCTCGCTGAGCAGCTTCAGGATGATCATGTTGTTCTGACAGAGACTCTCGCTGGTGCGGCTGGCGCCCACAATGTCACTGATGAAGGTGGGCCAGTGTTTGGGCCACTCCTGCTTCAGGATCTTAATATACACACACACCCACCCGAGTCAGTTTATACACACACCCACAACCAAGTCAGTTAATATACACACACACGACTCAGAAGATGGTGTAGGTGAAGGCCTCTCAAAAGCAACATCAGCTGATAGACAACATGACTCATTGCCAGACACACAGGCACTCAAGTCAGCTGAGGACACGCACACGGATACGGACGAACGGACACGGACGAACGGACACACTTTGTGGACTCTACTTGCCATAAGCACCTAAGTCCAGATGGAGCACATTCAAGTCACATAATACAGAGAGCTTATGGTGAAGTCAAAGACAGGCGAACAGCAATGATGTAATTAAGCATGCACTCACTCACTCACGCACTCACGCATGCGGACGCTATAGCTTTCCAACATCAAAATTAAACCCTTCCAAAAGCATGTTTACACCCCCCCCCCGGACAGACACACACTTACCTGAACAAGAATCATGTTCAGCTTCCCAATGTACACTTTTTCTTTCTGGGAAAAAAAAATTCAGTCTGTCAAAATAAACCCTATCATTTCACAGTAACAATTTAATTCCAACTTCCAAGGAAGTTCAAACTCATTAACCCGTCATCACAAATATTACAGCCCTCACCTCAACCATTGTAGCATCCGACGATGTCTTGATAATCAGACCAACAACATACTTTTTAATTCCTGCAAAGACAAACAGAAACAAAAGCACGGGATCAGTTGAGGCAGTCCCCACCAGAAAGCACTCAGAAGAGGACAGCACATAACCCTTCCTTCTAGGAGCTGAAACAGGGCACTATAACCACATTCACATAACTTATATAATTACATCTCCGGTTCTTCCAACAGAATCTCATCTCAAAAGTGGCCTTCCACCTAAAATACAAAACAATACCGGCCCCCAAAATATGTACCAGCACCTAATATCAGTCAAGCACTGATGTGACAAGGCAGGCCATTATTCAGCAGATCATGCGGACTGGTGAATGGCTTGTTCTCAGGGCCCTATTGATAATGAGACCCTGAAAACAAACAGGGATCACTGAATAAATAGTTGTTAATTCAGTTAACTACTGCCGAAGCGCCAGGTCTCACAATACCCCCAAAAACATACCAGACGCATCTTTTAATTAGTTAATGTTTGGCCTTCTCTCAACTTGACTTCCTCAATCATGTGTCCTCTGTCCTCATTTTTGATAAAAAGACAAAACTACAAATCAAGAAGAAAAGATGAGATCAGGCATAATGCGGAGCAAAACATCTCACCGATACGACAGCGTAAAGCAACAAAGTCTTAAAAGGTCTGGCAAAACTAATTTTAAAATTGCATTGCCATTTTGATGTTTCTCAGTTCAATTTCCGATAATTTTTCTAGGCGGGATCAAAACACGTACCTGCAGACATGAAGGGTTTAAAACGTTTTACTCGGGGAATTCTTCACCCAGTGGAAATGATCTGTCTACTTAGTGGACATCTATCTTACCAGCACTGTCACATTTGGCAGTATAACCATGTCCCTGTATTTAGTTCTCAATAACATTTATATGTTATTATATGATAAAAGGCTGGCTATCGAAGAGCGGAAGAGACTGATCACTCGGCCTACTAACGAACTGCCAGCTCCTTGACAACTTCCTCCCAGTGACAGAGGAGGTAAGGCCAACTTAATCCCCAATGAGAAAAGGCCCATTTTTTTCCTCAACAAATCTGGGCTATGCCTAAGTCGGCTTGCTGTGTGTGCACTCGTCTCTCAAACACACTCGCATCGGGTCTGTAGCTCCAACAAGGGGAACGTCCTCTCTGCCCCCACAACAACACTCCAGCTGTCCTCTACAGTCTGAAGACTGTGGGAAGTAGTTGGAAGTCAGTGAGAGAAGTTGCAGACAAATGAAGGGGGAGGGGGTTTGAAAGTGAAATGTTTCCCCATTCTTGCTTGATATAGGATTTCAGCTGCTCAACAGTTCGGGGTCTCCTTTGTCATATTTTCCGTTACATAATGCGCCAAATGGTTTCAGTGGGTGACGGGTCTGGACTGCAGGCAGGCCAGTTTAGCACCCAGACTCTTTCTGCGGAGCCACGCTGTTTTGGTACGTGCAGAATGTGGTTTGGCATTGTCTTGTTGAAATAAGCAAGGCCTTCCCTGAAAAAGACGTTGTCTGGATGGCAGCATATGTTGCTCCAAAACCTGGATATTGTTCAGCATTAATGGTGCCTTTACAGATGTGTAAAGTCACCCATGCCATGTGCACTCATGCTCTCCCATACCATCCTGGATGCTGGCATTGAACTGTGCCCTGATAACAAGCCGCATGGTCCCTCCTCTTCAGCACGGAGGATGCGGCGTCCAAGATTCCCAAAAATTATTTCTAATTTTGATTTGCCAGACCACAGGACAGTTTTCCACTTCGCCTCAGTCCATCTTAAATGAGTTTGGGCCCAGAGAAGGCGGCAGCATTTCTGGATCTTGTTTATGTATGGTTTCTTCTTTGCATTGTAGAGTTTTAACTTGCATTTGTGGATGCAGCAACAAACTGTGTTCACAGACAACTGTGTTCAAAGCTCAAGTGTTCCTGAGCCCATGCAGTGTGATTTTCTGATTTCTTTCTACCTTTTGCAATCTGAAATGTTTTCCTGTCTTTTTCATTACAACTCTATCTCTAATGAACATAGAAGGGTTTTAACAGCAGATGGCAGTAAACATCACAAAGAGAAAGCTACAAAAGTACTTAAAAAAACAGAACATTGTACACTTCTGTTGTACATGTTTGAAAAGAGGATATAAGACATGTACATGAAATGCTTTAAAAAACTGAACCTAGAAATAGTTAAACAGCATACAGCAAAAAGCACAGGCTGATAAACTCCATATCCTTATGGAGCAGATAAGTGTCAGACAGTAGCCTAGCAACACAAATGCAGGTGTACCAGTTTTGTCTGGTTCATAAGTAATGGATGCCGAGTTTCAATACTGGACAGGTTTTGGGGGACTAACAGAACGTCAAATCACTAGATTTTGATTTTTTCTTTTTCACTGACGAATAAAAAACAGTTGTACATCCGCAGTAGTACTGACATAGGTTGATAAGGGAGTACTAGGGTTGAACAATGAAGTCATAGGCTCATGTCCATCAGGGTCCCTTAACCAACTCTCCTGTGTAAACTGATAGTAGATCACCAAGCAAGATACCGCGGGCCATGGCATGCCACCATCTGTTTACTACGATTAACAAGCAGGGATCGATCATAAAAGTACCATGAAATCAAACCCACTTGGCAGTATTCATGCAGTAGCTCATTTCCCTGCGGTTAAATTCATTGACAGACTGGTCTTGGGTACCGTCATGAGGGGCCACACACACAATGGCCACGTTATTAGGAACACCCGCGCATTAACGCAAAGAAACCCAACGACGTAGCTTCAAGACAAAGCATGCCGACCAAACATCCATTCAGTCATGGGTCCGACAACATGATTGTTGGCATCGGACGTGGTAGTTCCAGCCTCACAGAAACAGCTGACCTCCGGGGGGGTGGATTTTAAACGCGCGACAGCATCTAGTTTACGGAGAAAGGTGGGACAAACAGAAAACAACGAGAATCCTTTGAATATCACATCCAACAATGTGGTACTCGAGCGTCGCTGCTGACCATGCGCATCCATATATGCTTTCAAACAGACGCTTCCGGCTGGACAAAGGGTCACAAAGCTTGTCACCTAAAGCCGCCTCCTCGAACTTGACAGTGTCTTTGGTTTACCCCCCAGCTCCCAGATCTCAATGCAGTAGACCACCTTAGGGGAACGAGATGGAACGGGAAGCTCGCAGCACGAATGTTGCGCCGGAAAATCTGCGGGGACTGTGTGACGCCCTCAAGTCAGCGTGTATGAAAATCCCAAAGGAACGTTTCCAGCTCCTTGTTGAATCCATGCCGCGAAGAGTTCAGTGCACGCGGCACACTAGATAGGATTACCAAATAAAGTGGCCACAGAGTGTGCGAGCACAACCCCAAGGAGACCCTCCAGAGAGGTCTGCTTCTAGAGAAGCGCGTGGGAAGGGAATGAACACCGTCAGTAGAAACACTGTGTAGAACAACGCCAGGGTTTGAGTGGATCACAGACAGTAGGTTCAGTGGATTCCCTAAAGACGCAGCTGAAGAAACTCTACAACCCCACAACGCCCCCACCCCCGAAACCCATTTTCTCTCTGCCAGAGAGATAGAATCCAGCCTTTCTGCGGAAGCAAATGGGACCCAGCCAAGCAGAAAACAAACCAGCGTGTTTAGCGAGGAACACGGCCCAACTTGGCAACGGCACGTCAGTTGGGTGAAGGGGAGGTAAAGGAGTGTTGCCGTGCCAGGGGCAATGTTTCAGAGGACAGCTGATTCTCCCCACGGGCTCCACTCTAATTCTTAACGAGCGAAAAACACATCTTATAAATCTGTCTCAAGAAACAGAACCATTAAAAACAAAGAAAGAAACAGAATAAAATCCTCCCCAAGTGTCAACGTGTGAAGTTGGACATCAGCTGTCTTTCTGGACCTACTTTTGTGGCAGAAGGGTTTAGTTCCTAACAGCCCACTTTGGTGATTCTGGCCAGATCTTAACACCCGGGTAGGCATTTCACATAATCAGCCAACTACGTCCAGTGACACAGCCACCTAATGGTTCACGGCAAAGGACGACACACGGCAAGCAGACGCTACGTCCGGACATCTCATTACTGAGGAATGCAACTCAGACGAGCAGTCGGTTTGTTTGGCAGGCAAGGCCAGGAGTGACAAAGGCTAAAGGGCGGGACGCTCCGGGAGCGGGGTCGACGGTTGAGTTGTAGGGGGGAGGGTAGCTCACCTTCACACTGATTTCTGGGCAGAATCTTCCACCGTGTTTTGATAACCGTCTCCAGAATCTGCAGAGCATAGTACTGTAACGCACAAGGAGAGAACCAGCATTAGGGGCAGTGGTCATAGCAATGCTCAACATCAAAGAGCTGTGCATGGCAAAGCAACAGTATCAAGACACATTACAGTTGAGCCTCGCTAAATGTGTGTTTTCCGAATGTTGCAACAGGATTTAACCACATTTCATGCAGATTATTAGTGTGTGAACATTTCAATAAGACTGTTATAGTTTTGGTCTCTAAGAGCCACCGTAGGGCTGAAACCGTGTTGAGGTCCTGCTGTTCCCCAGGGATCACACCAGAAATCGAAAGACAGAAGAACCCTAATACACCTGTCCATCAATCTCAGATTACGTCGAGGCCAGCAGCATGAGAGTGCAGGTTTGGTACTGAATGCTGGTTGGTTGCGGACGTGTGAACCGTGGCCTGATTATGCACTGCCAGGACACAACCGTCTGGAGTTTGGTTTTATCAAGCAAAGCCCTGACGTGTGTTCAGTTTCTATAGAAACTGAACCGGTAAAGTTGGGAGGTGTTACTGGCTCCCCCTGGTTCCTCTAAAGTCCCTTACATCTTACCAGCACCAGAGGGCCACACACTGGACCAGGTGCCAGTTTAGATCTTCAACTGGTGTGTCTCGTAAGAAACAGCAAGACCAGCCACAGGTTTTAATGTGTCCTTAAAATTCATCATCTATCAAATGAATGATATGCTTTCATGAAGTCAAGCAAAAAATAAAAATGAAAACAACTCAAATTGTGTATTTTGTTATTGGGTTGATCGTCATTTGGATCGACAGTATTTCAACTGTAGGGATCAGTGATTCAAATGTATGGTGAAAGGCAGCCAGTGATTGACATGAGATTTAAAGGTTAGTTTTTAAAGCGAGGGGGCGGGGCCTGGCAAGGGAAACAAGGGTGGAGCAGTTGATTAAAGGTGGACTACACTATTTCGGCTACCAACTGTAAGCCAACACCGATAGCAGTGTCTTCCCAATTTCCACTGAGAACATTGACTGGTACAAAATTTAAGACAGGCTGCTAAAGTTAAAGACAGAGTGGCAAGTCCTGCAACTCACTGCCATCACCGGAGACGGGTTTGCATGGTCTTAGGATGGCAAGAATATAGGGAGGAAATCACCAGAGGAAGAAACAGGAGTCAGGAGAGACAAATAGAACAAGTCGTGATCCCCACAGGTGAAATACCCCAGATTTCAGTTGGTCAGCCCCCTACTACTACTAGGTTTTATTAAGATTGAGCCCACTGACTGACTGCAGCCTGCGTCCCCCACTCCCTCCGCCCAATGAAACAGATGCAAGAGAAACTGATTAACAGAATTGAGTCAAAGGGAATCAAAAGGGTAGACCTTGTGTAGGCCTGCCGTCATAGCCTAGCTGTGTCAAGGTGCACAGGATGACACACCCCTTTTCTTCCTATTACAAGCAATCAACATAACGGAACATTATGATTAATACCAAAAGCAAATAGCAAGTAGTAACAACTTGAATTCATTCAAATCAATTGCTTTAGAAAAAAAATAAAGCAGTAAGTAGCTATCAATTGATGAATTATTTTTAAAAGCCAAAGCTCCACAGCAAGTGCTTTTTGTAAAAAAATAAAAATAAAAAAAAGCACTTAATAATTCTGTTTTTGTTATATATGTAAAAAGGTGAATGCATAATTTAGACAAATTCAAGAAGTGTTTACCTTTTCTTCTTTCTTTTCCTCTAAAGACCTCATTTTGGGCAAGTTACGAATTTGAAACTATAAGAATACTGTTGATAGATCAACTCAAGACATTAGTAATGGATGTCAGGGTTAAAGAGCAATCTGATCAGGCAAGCAAAAAAGGGAAAAGGCAAACGTTACCATCACTTTGAGGAAGTTTTGGATTACATTGCACTTTTGCACACTTCAGTACAGCACAAAAATCTAAACCAGACCCTCTTTGATGATTAAACAAGTACTAGACTGGTGAACACCTAACCTGCCCAACTAATTGATTTGTTAATAAACTAAAAAAGGAATATCAGTGCCTCTATTCACTTGAGTGGGGGCACAGGCTTGTAGCCAATTCAGCTGTATGCGAATGCAAGGAATTGATATGGTATTTAGGCCCAGCGACTACCATACTAATGTAGGTCACTGTGGGGAGGCTCAGCTTGTTGGACTCCTGCTGATAGGAGGCTCCTGGGAGCACGGGGTGTCCAAGGAGCGCTAAAAGTGTTGAGGGCCACAGTCAATGTTAGCACTACAACTCTAAATCCATGAACACCAGGAAACAGACCAGAACAACAAATCACCCCTCCGGAAATGCCCAATCATAACTCAAAATCAGGTCATCTGTGGCAAAGGCAGAGCGATGAGGCTCGGCAGACAGAACTATATGACAGGCCGTCTTTGGGCTCAGCAGACAACTACAACCGATTTGTGTGTGATGCGTTTTTTTGCTTTGATCCTTCAAACCCTCTTTTAATGTTTTTGTTATTTCCCTACTTGAGGAGTCATTGATGGATTACACTCCTTTACGGGATGAAGGTTCGAATTAGTACGTTTTCTCCACAGAATTAGATTAGAATATTAACAGTACTAGTAATATAATAGGCTGCCGGTGGTTTGAACTAACATCACCCAACTTCCTCAAAGCTACAGAGTGCTGAGCCCCTCCTCCATTTGGCTCCCAAAAGGGCGTGGCTTACTTTGGTGTTCATGTTCTGGGAGAACTCCAGGATGGTGTCCACTCTGGTCCAGGCGTCAGGGTGCTCCTTCAGGTGGGTCAACACCTCCTGGGCCATCCGTTGCTGCAATGCAGATGTCAAAACATGGCCACAAACACTCCATGAGCCAACATAGACACGTGGATGACTAGAGGAAAAATATATGATTACAACACCGCATGCCCCTAGGGGCAAATGTACAGTTACGACAATGAATGCCACTTACCTATAACACAGACAGTTAAAAACAAAACACACACCTGAGTACTGAAACACTGGTTGCCACTGACCTGTGTTCCGACCCCGTGGTACAGACAGTTGACAACATTGTCTAGCAGGTTGATGTCCAACTTCTGGCTGAAGTCCAGCAGCTGCTGAGCTGCATGGTCGGCTAACACTGTCATAACTGCTGGCATAGAGCTCTGCAGGGACAGACAGGGAGGAGGGGGTTAATATGTGTGTGTGTGTGTGTACTCAAACTGCTATCAAAGTGAGAACATTCTGGGAAAGTGAGGGACCTTTTGACCGGTACTCATTTACAAAACACACTTGAAGCTTGGGGTTAAGTTTATGGTTAGAATTAGGGTTAGGATTAAGTTCAGACAGTAAGGGTTAGGTTTAGGGGTTACATTGGTGTACATGTGTGTTGGTTAGCCTGAATAAATCTGGGCCAGGCAAAGAAAACATTGAAAAGTAAATGTCAAAGTCACGTTAATGAATGCAACGTTTGGAAGGACATTTCGAGACAGTTGACCAATCCTAGCCAGAAATTCCTGCATCTCACTTGGGATGCACACACACCTTTCCTTATCCCGTCCAGTAAATAAGCCTGACATAAGCTGGCCATTGGCACATTTTATTCCAATTAGTCATATGCATCATGACACAAACGATTCAAAGACACGATTATAAAAAAAACAATGACAGCTTCACCTCGTCCAACACCAGGCTTCCTTAAAATTCCCTGATTGCGAGGCGTGATAAGGACGTGATTTGTTGTCACGTGACTACGTTCAGCCATAGAGCTACCCAGGCAGGCAGGCTACATCAATCTAACCCAGGGAAAAAAATTGACTATAACCCCACATGTCTCCGTGAGAAAGCGGTGATGAAGGAGCGACTTTTTCAAATCGAATAGTAATAATCGCAGCTCAGTCATTTTAGCAACTAGAAAACGTTGCAGTATCCAAAAAGCCGGTGCAAAACAAGCCTGAAACGGGCGCCAGGGCCAGATAAAATAACTCCCTTATTTTCCACGAGAAAATTACAGCGTTTATGCAATAACTTTGAGTTATGTTTTGACAATTCATCAATAAAAATCACAATAATGTTTGACATACTATGGCGTTTTCATGCTACCCCGAGAAAACAATCATACCACGTGCCACAGGACGTCACTTTGTTTACATCTACAACTGACAGGCGTGGCTATTTTGAATTTTAAACTAACCTAAAGTTGACAGTAAACAGTGACACATTTAGAAAAACATGAAACAGGATCATCTTAGGTCTAATGAAATAAATCCGTTCAAGCTACCGTTTAAATTGATAGCTACACCCTCACACAGCAGCTAACTTAGGTGGTTTTGGGCGCGTTCCAGGGTAGATATACCACACGGGATAAGAAACCCACAAGTAATTACCATCTTGCAATACTCCGTTAGCAATTACCAGTTTGTAGAATAGAACCAGGCAATTTACCATTCCGCTTTACTTGGATAAATCTATAAACAATCTTAATCAGATTATCTAAGTAATCCTTCAAACTGATAGAAATGCACATAGCGCCTTGGCGAAATGCTTATTTAATATAGTCACCAGGTTTTATATCCAGATTGTTCCATTGACTAGCGATATTAAAACGTCTGGAGTTGATTCAGTCACAACAATTGAAATCTGTATGCCACTGCCAGATGGATCGAGATGGGAAATGTGTGGTTCACCCATAATTATCCAACGACTATCAACTGTATCACCGTGACTACAGACACGCGTCTAAAACCCCTCCCACTGCTGGCAAGCTTTTCAAAGTGATGCCTCGCGTAGAGTTTATTGACTTACGAAATAAATAGTATGATGAATACATCATTAGATAGATTAAACCTAACAGAATACTTTAGAAAAGTATCACCAAAGTAGTGTTTTACCATCCTACTAATCACTACCTAACCAGACCAGTCCTAACAGCGCACAGACACGGTGTATCGTTGGTAGTATAATTAGCAAGCTAGCTAACGTTAGCTGGTAATAAAATAACATCCGCTGTGATGCTGAGGAAGGCGTGCACGAATTCATTCAATTTTTTTGGGCTCCACGCCCGGTCCTCGGCATTGTTTTTTTTTTATCATCACCACACCACTCACACCCAACCCGTTGCGAGTTTTTCCTCACACCAGCATCCTTTGTAAAGTGCATCACAGAGTACCAGTTGGCAACTTACCTAGTAATGTAGTAGCTTTATCAATGATGTTCTCCTTTAGATGTCAAATTCCAAAAGTAAAATTAAAGTCTGCAAGTTTTTTTTTCAACTAAGATGAACCCAAGTCAAATGCTACTTTGCAGTTTACACCACATAGTTACCTACCAAAAGTCCAAGCCTTTGAGTGAAAAAATATTGGGTTTTGCCAAGCAAGCTACTGTACGCGGTTAGTTATATTGTATTAAATATCGTAGTTACTTGGTAAGATAAGCTACAGTAGTACAGTAGTAGGATCTCTAAAACGTTTGCTGGATCCAAATCCAAAAATGAGTTTTGATGGCTGGTTGTTAAGGACTATTGATGTGGATTCCGCAACTATAACCACGGCACGCTCAGTAATATACTCCGATTCATTTTACGAAATAAAATAAACCTTGATTTACAATTTAATTAGTAACTGAAATAATTTTGCAGCGGTGCGTTTGAGAGGTTGTATTCTTGCGCCTCTTCTCTCTCAAGCAACTAACTCATAACCGGTTGAAACCGGTTCAGACTGGGAGATTCCATCTCGGTTTAGTTTTCAGCCGATGGCGCCGCGGAAAATTTGGACTAACGTCACGCCCATTTTATACTTCGATTGGTGGGTTTTTTATTACGGACTTCATTGAGTACACTGTATTGGGTAACTCCGTTGTCAATCAATTTCAATTCGTCCAGGCGCCCACGCGACTGCTCCACCCATGGTCAGAAAAAGAGGGCGGATTTCGAGTGAGCAGAATGGACTTTTCGATTCCTACAACGTGAATGGCAAATGTGTCCGCGTTTGTAATATTGTACAGTCAATTTGTTACTTAATAAATGTCGCTTGTAATGCTCAGTAATGTCGACTTGAAATCGGTTATGATACATGTATTTCTGCAAAATGATGGTTAACCTATCAACAGTATTATAAATCGTATCGACCTATCACGCTGTTTTTGTTGTGATCATGACAAAGCAATTCACCAGTTAATGCTGTACAAACCTCACAAGATACAAAAAGAAAACGTTTACGACAGTATGTGCCGGAGAGTCCACAATACAATCGCCCTGACTCGTGAGCCTGTTGCTGGTAATTTTCCACCAGCCACGAGTGGGAGTGGTTACAATGCTGCACAAGGTTACAAAAATGACATGAAGGGGAAATGTCCACACTATGTGGTGGACATTAGGAATTCACAAAGCTAATCTAACTTCAAGGACCATGTTACATTAGTCCTGTTCGCAATTGTGTATTTTTAAATAGTTATTTCCTCTCATTGCTGTTCTCAGTAAAGGATGCAAACATGACAGCGGTTTTTTTTCTCTCTCAATGTCACGTGACCTAGCGCGCCACTTGATGGAAAAATACTGGATTTAGTGTAGGCAAGCAGTACTAGAAAAGTCATCCAGTACGGTGAGCGAGGGTTCGGAAGGACGCAGCTACGTTCTATTATTCTATAGGCTACCCTTACCCAGCAACACAACTGTGTACCCTCAAGTTCAATGTCCCCCATGTGATCTGCCCCATCATCGCGGAATTGACAATCAATAGAAGCTTTTCTATCGTTAGGCTACTACATGGCTATTACACGAGTGTGTAATAAGGAGTGTGGTTTTCACATTTTACGATGTATCTCAAAAGCCGTTTCAAATAGTGTAGTAGTTGCCTATACTTACTGAATGGGCTACTAGGGTTAACGTCGCTGGTTCACAATAACGTTAATTTCAATGGAGCCCGGAGAACTAACAGTTCATTCAACATGACAGTTTGAAAAAAACACATTTACAAATATATCAAACATTCAGTAACAAGATAAGTACCAGAAACATTTAGTAGGTTTCAACAAACCTACTAAGCCTAGTACCAAAAACAAGCAAGTGGCATTATGCCTAGAATGTGTCATTGCTGTGCTAGGTAGCATATTTGTGGAAATATATGTTATGACCAAAAAATATAGAATGATGTGTAATATGTAGTACTAAAGTATTGAACTTTAGTTTATGTTTTTTGTATTTGAAAATGTGCTGGCTACATACACAAAATATGATTATATTGTTAATGCCTGTATATACTGTATACTGTGGCTATTTGTAAACTTGCTTCACTAGCCTACTGCATCCAATGAAGGATAACATATATTATTACAGATAATTTAACTAATGACAACAAGTGGAATGTTTAGCCAAAGAGACTGGTGCACCTAATTATTTAATAGAAAGTACCTTTGATTTAGAAAAAAAAAATCTAATATACAAGCCAAACAAGTTCTAGAAAATACGGGTCATACAGTATTGCTTCAGCAGGTGTGTTTAGTCCACTAGTGTTTTGATTTTCCACTGCTCTTGAAGTCAATGTCAAATTTCAAGAAATTCCTCCTTGAAAAACATAAACAGTTTCATTCCAGGAACTAAAAAGAAAAGCCTTTAAGTAACAGCTTCAATTTAATTTCAAAAGGTTGTGGTCAAAGTAGTGCAATTTAAAGAATGGGGTGCCATTTGGGAAGCAAAGAGTGTGCATGACTGGTGATTAATACCTAGTTTCACACCTTTAGTAAAATAATATGCAAATACCCTTTTCTACTCATATTTGCTACAGGATGATTTTGGGCCAACAGTACTTGGAAATAGGGTGGGGTTTTTTTTTGTGGCATTTTTAAGCTTTATTTGATAGAGGAGTGGCTAAAGAAAGATGACACATTTTGGTGACAGAGCAGTGGGTGGGATACGAACCTATACTGCAACTTTACATTTGCACTGGAAGCAACAACTTAAACCGTTAGACCAATCTGCAACGTCACATTTTCAAATAAAACATTGTCTCTTCTACTCCCCTAACTCTAAAAAGTACGTTTAGACAAGTCCTACAAAAACATGCAAGTGTTTCCCACTATTTTTATTGTGACAAAACTAAACACATTTAAGTTCAAGGCCTTCAACATGCTGCCTACAGAGACGATTGGTGTTTACATTAACACTTTAGTCATGGATTATCTTCATTATGCAAGAAGCTAAACTCTAGATCCCGCTAAAGTGCCAGACTGAAGGCACAGACACAAGCATTCACATGTAATGCCAGGTTCCCATTTTGAATATAACATTATAAACAGATTGGCATGCAAACAGACAGCACCTGGTTTACAATTTATGTGGTTTTGTTTGAAGGTTACTTTGTTTGCACTGAGTGGTATTTATCTCTGTACTTAATAAACATTTTTTGACAGTGATCATCACACTTCAAGGACCTGCCAAGGATGAAGCAGTTACACACTGCATTGCAAGGCGGCTATGGACAACAGTGTTTAACCATAGTGAGAAGTTCCAGAAGACAATCTTAGCTTAATTGTTTTTAAAAAAAAAACAACCGTGTGTGCTAGAAACAAGTTACACAAATGATTTTTTTTTTGCCTGTGACTTTCACTCGCTTTGCAAGTTTCGGAAATGATCACAGGAATTTTTCTTTAAAAACTGACTTTCATGGTTTAACCATTAAGCATACAAACTAATAACTAACTCAGTTACACTCAGTGGATTCTTAGAAATACAGAAGTGTTGGAATTTATTGTCTGTGACGTAAACAAGCTTTAAAAGATTTTTGAAGGTTGGAATGCCCTGTTGTTTTTCAATGAAAGGGTTTAATTCCTGAAAATAAGAACATGGTCAAATAAGGATTTAGGGATGCCTTTTTTATATTTATTTTTAATACTTCTCAGATATAAAAACACTTCACAACACCTTGGTAATTCATAAGAAATATTATAAAATGTATATTTTGAAATTTACAAGCACATTGTAAAATGTCATATGTCAGGTTAGTACAAATTGTAAATTTAGGGAAAACAGTTCTTATTGGTAACCTACTTTTATTTTCATTATGAGGGACCTAACATGACTAAGCAATGCATTTATATGACTGACCAATGAACTCTGAGCAACTGTCACTGCACTTTGAAAAGTCCCTCCACATGGTCACAGGATTCTATATCAGGGGTGCTCAACACAAATTTGAAAGTTCCAGTATATCAAAATTAGCTCAGTTATATAATGAATCTGGATATAATAATGTAATAACAAAGCCTAACTTTGTGACCCACACCACGCAAAACTGATCAAACAATTTCCATGCCTCTTTTAGCAGAGGAAAATGTGCAGTTTAAACTCATATTTCCTGAAATTCTACCAGTTTTCCATGTTTTAGGTGTGATTAAATAATACCAGGAGTTGAATCCCAACAAATTACAAAAAAAGAGATTGAATGCTTGTGCTACTAACCCCTGCCCTCCACTCTCCTGTCAACAGTCAACACTGAGTCCTCTCTCTCTGTCTCTCTCTCTGGCTCCTGTACAGGAATTCATTGTTACACATGTGCGACAATTGGAAGTGAGCAACCAAACCCGCTCATTCAGGATTAGGCTGGCCAAATCTTGTTCTGTCTGGTCGGGGCTAGGTCATTTACATACATTAGCACTGGTGCCTGTGTTCAGGGAGTTTCTCCCCAACAAAACTGAATTGACTTGTGTTGTTGTTGTTTATTTTGGTGCCATACTGTGACTCAGTGAAATAATATAGGCAAGGAAAGATATTGGCCTGTTATGTTAGATGTTTAGGAGAGGGTGTCATGAGACTTGTTAGGCTGTTGTTGCTTCATGCCAGTTCATGGAAATTGTGTGGCACGGGACAAAACATGGTGAAACAGATGTTAGAAATCCTGAATGATTAGTTCATATACAATAGTAATAGATATTTAATATTGGTATGATAGTAGTACACACTGTCTACATGATTTGAGGTAAAATATTATCATGCGCAGGGTGTAGCAGTAGTGGACTGCAAGTCGCGTCTCATATTAGATAAACTATGAACAGCGCCATCTTGTGTCCTCAGAGAGGAAGTGGTGAGATCACTGTGCGATTAAAGCCTTCCAGCGCTCTCTAGCGGTTGCAACAAATTTCACATGCAAGAGCCACCTCCAAGGTGATGAAAAGAGGAAACGAGGCAAGTTGCTTTACTCGTGTTGAAAGAAGCCCAAGATATATATTAACAGTGACAGATGGACACCGCAAGCTGAGGTAGCAAACCAGGTGCCTTTTTTGTTTTCAGTGTGTGTTTGTATGGCTTCAGGAATTCCTGATACTGAAGACATACATTTACTTATTTTTTTAGATGAAGTAATGTATGTGCATATTTGCCATCATTTTTTGTTCATTTTTTTCCATAATGGTTAAATGTAAATAGGTAGAAATGTGCTAAAATGTACTTAGAACCCAAGTAAATGTATGAACAGTAAACATTTTTTTACAGTGTTATGATATGTTGTGTATTCACTACATGAATTCAGTGTGTTACTGCCCCGTTGAAGAATTGCTTGCCGGTAAGCATTTCACTGTACCATTTACAGTTGCTGTTTTAATGGATGTTGTACCTTGGTGGCCTGTTGTACGATGATGTTGACGATAATGATACAAATTATAAATAAAAAGAAAGAGGCTGCCAGCTTCCCTCCATTGAGGTCATACGTGAATCTAGCGCCAGAAAGCTGAGCAGGGATCATCACAGCTGACTGCTCCCACACTGCTCACCTAAGGGTTCCAAATATTATTCTTCAGCAGACCTGAAGATTACCTGGAAATCTGTACATCAACGGTACATTTCTGTAAATAAACATATTAGTATACAGTATCTCACAGAAGTGAGTACACCCCTCACATTTTTGTAAATATTTGATTATATCTTTTCATGTGACAACACTGAAGAAATGACACTTTGCTACAATGTAAAGTAGTGAGTGTACAGCTTGTATAACAGTGCAAATTTGCTGTCCCCTCGAAATAACTCAACACACATCCATTTTGTTGCCAGCGGTTTAGACCTAATTAAATAGTTGTTTTTCATTATTTATTTATTGTTTTTAGATACTTTTGAAAACTATAAATATATAAAAATCAGGAGATCGCACAGAGCAGGTCTAGTTAATGTTATTGAGTTTAATAAAAGAGCAGAGTGGCAAATAACAATAGTGACACCTGACAATGCAACCTCGTCTAACAGGTTTTTCTTCACCCCATTCAGTCGTCCAAAATCACTGAGGCTATCTGCGGACAAAAGACCGTGTTTAATTAATGAACATTACAGAAACCTACAAAAAAAGTTCAAAAGTTGAAAGCATAGTTCTCGACAACGGAGCCTGGTTACAGCACTAGCCGAGCATACGCTGGTGCTTGATCATGTTGTCTGTACAAAAAAGGACCGTTAACACCGCCCTTTCATTCCATCATGACCCCCAGGCAACGAGTAGCCTACCTTAGGTCGATGGGACAGATGGATATATATCTTGCACTTCAAGCGGCAAAAGCGCCCGTGTCGACGATGTGCCTTCACTACATCTTACACATTTGAGTAATTACATTTTTGCTATTAGTCCTAACTTCGTTGTGGGATGAATATGAAACCACAATTTATCATAACAATCCAGACTTTTGTTGCTGATGTCCCATATTATTTTTGGTTTAAAAATATCATAAACCTCTTCAAAAAGTAATTATAGGCCTAGATTTTGAATTCAGTCATAATTTTGTCACTAGGGTGAGTCTTCACATTGCATGTCTCAGGAAAGCCTATTTGCCCCAGCCCCTACAATCCGTTCACTCAACATACGCACAACCGAAGACACTGTTCGATGGGATAATTATCATCTACTGTCCCAAATACAGTAAAATACAGGTGGTTCCACAGGATAGTTGTGTGTGCGCTCGGATTTAAGAAAAGGTTTTTTCTTTAAAATATTTTCCTCACCTGTTGATTTTGCGAAACGATGTAGATTCGTGGACCAGCTTATGGAGCCGGGCTGATTTACTGCTTTAGAACCTCTTTTGAAAAGTTTGATTTTCGAGAGCGATTTTAGAACTTTTGTCTTTTCTATATTCAAAAAATGTTAGATAGCAGCAGTGCTGAAGACATCTTTTCTAACATGGACCACCAACATAACGCGGAAAAGGTCAAAACTCAGACCAAGAATTTACGAGTGTTCATTCGACTATGTCCTCCGGACCCGAGATATCATCAGAAAAGTTATCGAGGTTTGATCTTCATCTTGGATATAGGCCTATTCCATCTGAATTTTGCATGGGCAAAATACCGTTTTATATGTAGCATATGAGGCTAAATGTGCCAACGTGCAAAGTGGTTAAGAAACAACCTGTCCAAAATGTAGTAAGCTAAATTTTAAAATTTCACCTCAGAGGAAACCAATGCCTTTATATCTTGATATCACTGTCACCTACTGTACTTTATTTAGAGAACAGGAGATTGATAAGCGTGTTGGATCCCAAAAGAATTGCTGTTGACACAGGGCGGGTGAGTTTTGTCTCGTTTCAAAGACTACATTTAGCCAAACATCAAATTCGTGGATAGTAATTAATGTGTTTATAGTGTAGATATAAAAAAATAACGGAGCTAAATAGTATCACTTTTAGTACAGGCCAGTAAACCATAATTTCAAGTTCACCTGACAAAGACAAACGCACAGGACAGGCATTAGTAATCAAAGACAGACATCCGATTCGCATTCTTACAGTAATGTATGCTCTGTTTCGTATACTAAATCACATCTAGCTCTTCGTCCAGGTTTGTGAATATAGAAGCCAGCAATAATTTTGGGGCTTCCCAGATCCATTGATAAATGTTACAGAACCAAGCACCCAGTGCATTGTTGGTCTGTGCAGTGGAGTGAGAGAATTGAAGGTATAATATTTTAAGGTAGGTCTATTATCCACACCTTCAGGGTCACCCACCTCAATCACTGGACTTTGATGCTGTCTGTGACCAGTCTGCTACTCAGAAAGATGTTTATGAGTCAACGGCTAAGGTAGGTAGTTCGTTGTCAGCAACGGCGGATTGGCCACGGGGATTCAGGTAAACTACAGATTGCCTAGATTTTGTGTGTGCAAAATACTATCGGTAGCCGATCCCGGATTTTGTAGTTATGCAGTCGCGGAATTCTTTCGAAAAACAATCATTCCATGCATATCTAGCGAGGCTCACTGGACAACCTGGTCTCACTGTAATGAGTAAATTATTATACGTAAATCTATGGAACAGATTTCGTATGATGTTATGTCATGTTAGGTTACATTACAATGCGCTACCAAAACATATAATACATTGTGAATTGGCTAAATCGTTATGAACGCTAATAAAGGTTATCATACATTTTACGAATTTACACAAAACATCTAAGCTGTGTCTTGAACCGGCTCTGCAGACCGGCATCCTACCCACTGCTGCATACAGGGACAATGGATTTCCGTGTATGAGTAATGGCCTTACCAAGGTCGCTATAATATGCAATAAATGCATTTGAATGTTACAGTTAACATTAGGTATCACAGCACTGGGGTTAAGGTTAGGTTTAAGGTTTAGGTTATGGTTAGAAAAAACATAACTTGTAACATATTGTAGCAACCTTTGTAACACCACAACTCGCCACCCCTAACAGCATATCCCTATTAGGAGCAGTGGGTAGTGCACCCATTTGTGGAGCTGAAGGATGTGGGTTCAAAACCTAGCCTGCCAATTGCTATTTCTTTTTCTAGATTATTACTCTAACGTTACTTCACCTAACATAATATATCTTAAGAATTCAGCTGTAAAAATTTTTCATAAAATACTTAAGTATTCCACTGAGACCAGGTTGCACTGGAGTTTTAAACGGCACATTTACCACTTAATCTGGTATAGCTTCTGGTGATCACCTCGTCAACCCATTTTCGTGAAAATAATTGGCAAGCAAAATACTATTGCCACAGTGAAATCAGGCATTTTAGTTGCCAGACTTTTCGACCACAAATCTCTGGGAAAACTGGATCCCTTAATGAAAATGGGCTGAGGCTGACATAAGTTAGTTAACTAACCACCTTATCTATTGTCTTTATATCAGCCGCTGGTGGAGTCTCTGCTGCAGGGTTACAACGGCTGTGTCATCACGTTCGGTCCGGCTGCCAGTTGGAAGACATTTACCATGCTGGGTCGCAACGTCACGGGCAAACAAAGAGGCATCTTGAGCCGCGCCGCCGAGGACATCTTTAACTGGATCCTTGAGGGCACTGGAAACGATTGGTAGAAATAGCCTCTCTCAAGAGCTGGCTCTTTTGTTGCGGTTACAGTGTATTATTTATTGATGCAAGCAAATGAGCCAGAGAGAACAGTCAACAAGAAATTAAAACAAATGTGACGATGATAGGAACACAATGACAGTTGTCATGCTACTTTTCTAATAGTCAATGTACTCAAGACTCAACTGTTAAAAAAAGTCAGGATACCTTACTACATACCTATAGATATACTAAAAACTCATTAGGCCTACACAAATTTACTATTCAACATTGAGCATTATCTTTTCTTTAACACAAACGTGCAGCCCTAGAAGCTGGTCATTGCAAGATCAGAGCATCCTTCATCCACATTTCCAATGAGAAGATCTATGATCTTTTGGTAAGACCTTGAAGAATAACACCCCACACATCATACTCTGCCCTTTTTTCAGGCCATCTGGTCAGTGTTGGTATGCAACACGCCACAACGGCTCAGCTGCGTAACAATACCTTAAACCAGACCCCAATTCAGGAGCCCCATATTGTATTTTATTGATGTGTCATAGCTGTAGACCGGTGTTCTGTAGAATTGATTATTCTATTTTATTGTATTCATCTATATCCTATGCTATTGTGGGCCTTAGGAGAGCCAGCAGCCTGCAAAGCTGTGTCGTCTCCATGATGTGGAGGACAGTGTGGTGTTGGATGGGTTGAGAGAGGTAGAGGTGGGCTCTTCACAAGGTCTGCTGCAACTCTACAGGACCGGGGTAACAAACAGACAGACAGGTAAACACACACACGTACAACTCTGGAAAAAATTGAGACCACTGCACTTTTTTCTTTCCTTTCCAAAAAAGTTTAAAAGTAAAGTTTTGAGTGAGGAACAGAAGCGTTCAATTTGCAGTGGTCTCGAAATTTTAACCCTTCTGTTCCTCACTCAAAACCTTCCTTTTCGACTTTTTTGGAAAGGAAAGAAAAAGGTGCAGTGGTCTCTTAATTTTTTCCGGAGCTGTATACACAGTACATACATGCATATACAGCCGAGGCCATGACATCTCTCGCTCTGCAGGCATTTCTAAGGGTGAATTAAGCAGTATGAGCCACGTCATATTCAACATTGTCCTTGTCCATTTAAAGTCTCAGGGAAACGGTAAGTTGCCTCTGACAGAGGGAGTCTCACAGAACATGTAGCTAATGTATACTGTATATACATACACTCCCTTCTGAAAGTAATCAGAACCCGCCACTCTCTCCACATTTTCAACACACAAAATAACCAATAATGAAGAAATCTAGCTTTTAGAAATTTGTGCCACTTTGTAGAAAATAAAAAAATAAAATCTCTTGTACATGCAACAGGTATTCTGAAGAATTCTTTAGAAATTAATTGATGCCCACTTGTGGCAAATTCAATTGACTGGACATGATAGAAAGGGACACTCCTGTTTATATAAGGTCCCATGAAGTCCCAGGAACTTTCCGTCCACCTCCGAGATATAATTGTGTCGAGGCATAAATCTGGGGGAGGTTTAAAAAAATTGCTAAACCACTGAAATTTCCTAGGAGCTCAGTGGGTTCAATCATTGTGAAATGGAAGAAGTTTGGAACCACCAAGACTCATCCTAGCACAGGTCACTTGGCCAAACTAAGTAACTGGGTAAGAAGGGTCATGGTCAGGGAGGTGACCAAGAACCACATGGACACTAACAGATGAGCGACCCTGTCAGATGGACAACCTTCAATGCAGCACTGCATCAATCAGAACTTCATGGTAGAGTAGTTAGATGGAAGCAACTCCTGAGTAAAAGGCATAGGACATGCTGCCTGAAGGAGTCCGAGAGCATGAGGATGAAGATAATACCATCCGAATGTTGATGCAAGGTGGTGGGAGCATTATGCTATGGGGATGCTTCTCAGTGGCAGGGACTGGGAAATCAAGGGAAGGATAAAAAAGCTAAATACAGAGATGTCCTTCAAGAAACATTGCAAGGCACTCCAAGTAGGTGTGAAGGTGCAAGGGACTGGTTTGGGATTCACAGGTATTGGTTCTCTGGTACAAATTTCCTTTATCTCTGGTAGTAATTTCCTGGTTCCATGGTACTGATTTCCTGGTGATGATTTAATGGTTCTCTATAATTTCCTTTTTCAGTTCAGGAGGGAGATGTGACCACCACCAAGCTCACCTTAGTAAGATAATTCCATTTAATTACTTAGATGTATAAACATATTTCTGATACATTTATCATATATAATTACCCATTTCATTCAGGTGAATGCAGAATGACATGTCACATTGTTTTAATGCATCATTACAAGTTCTTCTGTATCTGTTATTTTTTTAGGTGGACCTTGGCAGCTCCGGGAGGGTTGGTTGCAGTGGGGCCACCATAGACTTCAAAGGTAGTTTCCTACCTATGAAGGACAACTCTCCAGAGTCCAAGAGTCTCAAGCGTTCCCTGGCAACATTTGGAAATGCAAGTTGGCCTTGATTTTATATGCACACACACACGCACGCACGCACGTGCACACACGCGCACTCCCTTTGCCCTTTTCAGTAGTATATACTCCAGTTTCTTCAGTTGTTGACTACAGAATGAAGACACGGTGCACGTGCAGGAACTTCGTGTTCTCGCTGCTAGTCAGTCACGGCTGTGGTCATGTCCAAAAAACGACAAACTCATTTAGGGCGTAGTGTGTAGGCCTTATCACCACGGATACCAGTAGATACGGGCGGGACCCCTGCTATCAGTCAATTCGGAGTCATTCTGAACCGACTTGACACGATCACAACACATGCTTAAGGCCGGTGCTATCCAGGCGGGGTCTGCCGGTGCATCGGAGTGACGTTATATATCTACCCGGGGAAAGTCTATCTGAGCTGTGGAACAGCAAGACATTTTAAAATGCCTCGGTGTGGCTTAAAGTTGTTTGGGATGAATCGCAACCGAATAAATAGGTGACATGTTAATAAACACGATCCGAGTGTAGTCAAGACAAGCAGGTGATTTGGATACGTCGGGAAGAAAGTAACCCGAGTGTTTTTCTCTGATGATTTCAGGTGATTTTTGCCCTCTGCACAACCAGCTGCCAGTATGTTCCTTACAGAGAGTCTAAACTCACCCGCATACTCAGAGACTGGTAAATAATAAATAGTTAATATGCTATTAAGCCAACGTTATTATTTGTGACTTCCGGTTATGCAAGCATGCTTTCATGTCAGCCTCACGCTCAGGTTACTGAGCTAGCTACTTATATTCAGTGACGTCTCAATATTCTAATACGAGGAGTCTTGCATGTACAGTATTTACTATATTAGCAGGATTCTAACACAGGAATATTTCACCACTTTCACAGTGTTTTGAAAATCTCGGTAGGGTTATTGGTTACAATGACTGTGCTCCTCTGAGGTAATATGCTAAACCCATTGTGAGATCAGTGTCAATACATTAGCTCCTTTATATACATTAATCAATCAAATCAATGACAAGGTTTCAGTTGAGAATAGCTTGTTGCGGGAGTCTCTGCAAAGGGAGAGGGACTCCAAGCCCCGCCCTGATTACTGTCACTATGGCAACGCTGGCCCCTCCCACACACACACACACAGTCACGTATCCATGTATCCCAGCAGTGCTCCGCCCCTTCAAACGGTATGTCATACACACCCCCTCTCTCACACACACAATGCTATAACTACATTACCACCCAACTATGCTACAACTATATCACCACCCAACTGTGCTATAACTATACAGTAAGTTAAACCTTATTACCTAAGATACACCCTGCCAGAAGACAGACATCAGTTATTAGAAGTTGTCCTTCCACCTGGGAAACCAGGTTGTTCCTTCCACCTGGTCGATCCAGCCATGCCAGGGACCTCATGCGGCTTTAACAACTGCCGTGGGTTTCAGAACTCACAGTTACCCGGGCAACCTACCACAAAGTTTCCTTGGAAACCGTCGCCGCCGGAGACCCCCACCATGAAGGACTGTGAGCAGAGTCTAAAGAGAACCAAGGACATCCTGAAACAGCTGTGAGTAGCACACAACAGACCGGGCATTCTCCACCAATATACTGCTAACTTAACAGAGTTCAGTGTGTTGACATCTACTGTAGGACAGTCCTGAGTGGGTTTCCCACCAACATACTGCTAACCTAACAGAGTTCAGTGTGTTGACATCTACTGTAGGGCAGTCCTGAGTGGGTTTCCCACCAACATACTGCTAACCTAACAGAGTTCAGTGTGTTGACATCTACTGTAGGACAGTCCTGAGTGGGGTTCCCACCAACAGCAAAAACTGTCGATCAACAAAGCAAACATTCTTGAATTCTACCCAATTACAAACATTTCAAATTTTAGTCTGTTGCACACCATTTTAAAACATTGTTTAAAATGAAATTTTTAGTCCTAATGAACATGCCCCTGGTTTCCAGAAGAAGAGAGCGCATCCTGTTATTGGACATGATGCTGATCCTCTACAGGAGGGAGTGGCTTCTGGAAGACGCTGTGCCCTACGTCAGACGCGCGCTACACAAGTGTGGTCTGAGGCTGGACCTGACAGACTGAACCGTAGCAGTTGACAGTCTTGTAAAACCACACCGGTCCATAGCAATGATAACGAACACCAAAAAATGTCTCTGCACTGAATGCAGTAATTCCCATTTCAAGTTATTCAGCTGGAGCGTTTGTCCTTGGCTTTGACGTGTCACTCACCAGTACTGAGCTGCACGGTCCCACCCAGGTACCAGAAGGTTGCTATGGCAATGGATTCCACAAAGCCTAGTGGGTTATTTGTGAAGGATTCACCATTATATTTTGCTTCAAGCAGCATTTGGGTAGTGGTACAATGAGTCCCTCACTCCTGGTAAACATCCCGAATAGGACTATTTTTGACCACAGTGATAGGGTTCTATTTGGGACGTGAATCTAGTTTTACCCGGGGCTTACCTGAGGGTTGTTTTGTCGCACTAGCCTACAAATATTTGCATTTCTCTGGTGCATTTTAAAGTTTCTGCACTGACTGATGCTAATGTCACAATAGGTTCCCTGATAGGATTTCTCCCCTGTGTGAGCCTTATTTTGAATGGCTATATGAAATTCAACACGTTTCTTCATATTCAAGAATAATTAATAAATAAAATATAGTTGTTGTAGGTATTCACCCTCTTTCTTTGGGCAAGACGGAATTAGTTAAGGTTTCAAATATGCGTAAGAAATCAATTTAAATGTACTGGGTGGGAAATAACGGGTTTATATTTTATTTCCATGTTAATACTAACTCCTGACTGTCCCCCAGGAATACATTTGTAAGTGGCCTCATGGTCAATATCAGGACTTTCCCCAACCAAAAGCCCTGGGTAAATGGTAATGTCCGTGCTAAGCTCAGAGCACGACACTCCGCCTATAGATCTGGGGACCTGGAGGCCTTGAGGAGATCCAGATATGACCTATGGAAGGCTATCAGGGATGGAAAAAGAGACTACAGGGATAAGTTGGAGTCTAACTACCACAGCTCTGACCCCAGACGCATGTGGTGTGGACTGCGACACATCACAGAATACAAAGGGAGAAATAGCAATGATGTTCGTCCCACTGCCTCGCTCCCTGACCAGCTCAACTCCTTCTATGCACTGTTTGAAGCGACCAACACAATTCACTCAGTGAGGCTTGCTGAGGACCAGGACGACTACACCCTGTCCCTAACCACGGCTGACGTGAGGAGAGTTTTAAAAAAGTCCTTGGAAGTCACCAGGGCCAGATGGCATTCCAGGCTGTGTCCTCAGGGGGTGCGCTGACCAACAAAGCAGAGGTTTTCACCTCCATATTCAACCTCTCCCTGTCTCTGTCTACAGTCCCCTCCTACTTCAAACAGACCACCATCGTCCCTGTACTGAGCGGCTGGTCAGAACTCACTTCTGCTCCACCCTTCCTGACACCTTGGACCCCTTTCAATTTGCATACCGCCCCAATAGATCTACGGACGATGCCATCACCCTGACGACACACCGCCCTCTCCCACCTGGAAAAAGGCAACACATACATGAGGATGCTGTTTGTGAACTACAGCTCTGCATTCAACACTATTGTGCCCACTAAGCTTCTTCCTAACACCTCGATCACACCTACAATGTCAAAGCAGAAACCATGCAGAACATTTTGTGCAGCTACGCAATTACTCCGAGCCAAAGCGGTGTGGGAGCCAAAGCACCTTTAGAGGTGGGTGATTGTTTAATATTGGGTGTGAGTGCACAGGGAATAGTATCACTACCGTATATACTAAATACTGGGTAGAAATTGTTGTCCAATTATTTTTATCGTAATTTCTGACATTTTACTACAACGGTTGGAGGCTATGATTGATGTACATTGTATAGGCATGGGATGCATTGTCATTGTATATCTTATTTGGTTACCGTCACTTTAAGACAGGTGGTGACTGGACTTAACAGCTGTGTGTTCTGCTGTAAGGAAGTGGGTGTCCGGGGTTTTGGACGGCGGAGCAACAGTTTTCTTACCGTAGTTGCATGAGTTATATGTAGGAATTAATTTACTTTGTCTAAGAAGATTTCTTTAACGTACTCTGTTAACTGTGAAGCAAACGGAATAAACACAATACATTTTATTAATCGTAACTATGTGGAGTCCTGTGGAAGTCTTTTCTTTATATTTGTGTGCACACGAGTCAAGGAGCTGGTTGTCAGCAAGCTACCACCAAAGCCCAAGACACCGTCAAACCTCCTGCCGGTGTTGTGGATCAAGACGAAACCTGACAATTCCAGCTGCCAGTCTGATAACCAGGTTTTATAGACTCTGGACACAACCCAATTGCATTTACTAATTATAAAAACTTGTACATTTAAAATGTTCACCTGGCACATCCAGAAGAGGACTGGCCACCCCTCGGAGCCTGGTTCCTCTCTAGGTTTCTTCCTAAATTTCAGCACCTCTTAGGGAGTTTTTCCTAGCCACTGTGCTTCAACAGTGTTGTTGCTTGCTCCTTGGCGTTTCAGGCTGGGTGTTTTGTAAAAGCACTTTGTGACACCTGCTGATGTAAAAAGGGGTTTATAAATAAATTTGATTGATTTTAATGGTACAAGCCTTGACTGGAAAACTCAACATTAATGAATAGCTTAAAATACATATAAATTAATCTCTTCAATTAAATAAATGTACATTATCATCTATATAATGATTGAGAATGTTTGAATTCTTAATTGAAAAGCATTTAATAATTTTAATTTCCATAATTTTTAAAAAATCCCACGGACCCCCTGCAAATATGCCAAGTGACATGTCATTCAGCACAATGCTGCTCACCTCGGTT
>JACXGI010005846.1:30198-44692 GCA_016801175.1 Esox masquinongy
GGGATGGACAGACAGGGAGTAGGGCTGGTTCAGGGGTATGGGGATGGCAGGTTGAAAGCAGGTTACATAACATGGGCTTTATTACAAGCCCTTTACTATAGGTTGTTTAGTTCCTAATTTCAGTAATGGTATTAAACTCTAAAAATCAATTAAATTTTTCTTACTGGAGACAAGTGACCAGGCGTTCAACCTGACAAATGAAATCGCCCTACTTGGTGTCCATTTTGGTCCGTGGTCCTGCCATCTGGAACAGCGGATTGTATTGGCCTTGGTCCAGATGAAAGTAGCTACGAAATTCCTCTCCTAAAAGCCGAAGCTCTTCAATCAGTCGGTGAAAGTCCCCAACCTGTTGCGCGATCTCAGCAGCTGGTCTCATTGTTCAATGAGTCTATCAATACTATCTTGACTCTTTGGTATTGTAATAACCTCCAAGCTTTCAATTTGAGAGGGAGATTTTATTATAGGCTGTCAAACGTGATTTGCTTGCACAACACATTTTCGGAAATATGTACTATTAATATTGCAGTTAGTGAATTATCAAAAATATATACATGTTAACATTTTTTGTAAGAAAAAGTTTGCTAAAAAAAGATCGACATTCACCGTTCTCTACCACTTCCGCCCTGCTTTCATACAATTTGAGGCATATGTTGGATAAATCCAATGCATACACAAGACCAAACGTTCTGCAATTCTGCAACTGCTTCTGCACTGCAATGCTGCAAGCCAATCGTAGCGTTCCATTTGAAATTAATTAACTTCCTGTGTATCACAGCGCGTTGACGTTGCAGGTGTAATCGAGGCTTAAGCTCAGGACCCTGGGACTTAACACCTCCCTCTGCAATTGGATCCTGGACTTCCTGACGTGCAGGCCCCAGGTGGTGAGAATGGGCAACCTCACCTCCTCTACACTGACCCTGAGTACTGGAGCCCCACAGGGCTGTGTACTCAGTACCCTCCTGTACTCCCTGTTCATGCACGACTGCTTGGCCACACACAGCTACAACATCATGCCCAAATTCGAGGACGACACAACCATCGTGGGCCTCACCTCCAACAATGATGAGACTGCTTACACAGAGGAGGTAAGGAACCTGGCTACATGGAGCCAGGACAACAACCTCACTCTCAGCGTCTGCAAGACCAAGGAGATGATCGTGGACTTCAGGAAGCAGCAGAGGGGGGGTCATGCCCCCATACACATCGATGGACTTGAAGTGGAGAGAGTCTCCAAATTCAAGTTTCTCGGTGTGTTCATCAAAGATGACCTCACTTGATCCAGACAAACGAACTCAGCAGTGAAATCTGCCCAAAAACGACTATACTTCCTGAGGAGACTCATGTCTGTAAAAAGTCTCACCAACTTATACAGGTACACCATTAAAAGCATCCTCTCAGGTTGCATTACTGCCTGGTACGGCACCTGCACCGCTGCAGACCGCAAGTCCCTCCAGAGGGTGGTAAAGTCTGCGGAGCACGTCATTGGCTGCCATGTCCCCTCCGTGCAAGGCATCTACCATACATGATGCCTGAGGAAAGCACGGAACATCATCAAAGATCACAGCTGCCCAGGCTATGGTCTGCTCACACTGCTGCAGTATGCTAAACGCTACCCAGGCTATGGTCTGTTCACACTGCTTCCGTCTGTTAAACGCTACCGGAGCATCAGGACTTCTAGACTCAAAACATTTTTTTTTCCCTCAGGCCATAAGGCTTCTCAACCAGCAACACTGATCCATGATCATACTGATCACACATGAACATTCCAGATGCACTGATGTCCTTTCAGGTACTTTTAATGGGCATTAGAATATTCCTTTTCATGTACCATTCATACGCATATTACACTCATATGTATCCAAAATACTCAATACTTCTACCATACTGTTCATACTCCCCATCCTACTCTTTCAAAATTAATGCTAGTTTACATTATGTATATTACTGCTATACTTGCCACATCTACAATCTCAATACCACTACCAATATTGCTGCTAGTTTACAGTTGTCTTTTAAACTGCTGCTAGTGTAGTGTTAAGTATATTATTGCTTTATCTTCTTGCTATATTTTTGCTGTGTATATATTTTTTCTTCTTAATTCTCACTACGTAGTTGTAGTGTGCTATGCCACCACTCATAAGCTTATTACAATCATATGTATCTATAATATTCAATAATTCTACCAATTGCTGCTAGTTTACACTGTTATGTATATTACTACCATACTTGCCATATCTAAATGTTCAATAATACTACCCAGATTGCAGCTAGTGTACAGTACTCTTTTCTTTTTTAAACTACTGCTAGTGTACAGTTATGTATATCGTTGCTTTATTTATTTGTCTGGCTTTTTTGTTTTGCTTATATATTCTTGCTCTTTACTCTCACTACATAGTTGTCGGTCACAAGAATTTCATTGTGCAGGATGACGCTGTGTTGTTCGGTACATTTGACAAATAAACCTTGAAATTTACCAAGTATTGCATTTCTAGCTAAGATTCAACTATAAAGACCAGGGAGCCCATTTGAAATCATGTAAGCCGTGGTTGGTAGAACCGTATCAATAACAGATCAGACATTGAAACTCTTTAAACTTGGGAAAGTTAATAATTAGTGTTGATGTATTATTTAATTGTCCAGACACTTGTCCTTCTAAAATTTGCTTCAGGACAAGAATGAAACTGGTCAGGGATGGTGCTTCTAAAACCGCAATGTCTTACTAGGAACACATACTGTAGGAATATAAGTAGGATTTCACTTCATGACCAAAATGCAAAGCTATAAGTTTGGGACAAATCTACAAAGATATAGATAAAGCTCCAGCCATGGACACTAGTTGTAGGCTTGGTGTGAATTGGAATGCATGAGCATAAATTGTTTTGTGAAAACACCTGGTTGTTTTGTGAAAACACCTCTGGCAAGCTGACACTTGACCCCAAGTTGATCTTCCAGCAAGACAATGACAAAACATACAAAAATTCACATTTGTTTAATTTGTTCTAAAACACATGTCCATATCATTCTTTGGACTTATAAGTAATTTAAAAAAAACTGTGATTTAAATTTAAGAGGTCAGACCAGAGCAGACCGAGGCATATTGAGGTCAGACCAGAGCAGGTCGAGGCATATTAAGGATGTGGAAATATTCTGCATAGAGGTAATCTAGTGTGGCCCCGCTGGTAGGGCAAGACAAGCATAAAGCATGACCGGTCCATCATGAGGGGTTCAATTCCCATGATGCACCGGTCTGAATAAAGTATGAAAATCAAATGCATTCACTGCTATGCCTTGTTAGTAATTTGGCAGCCTGCTTAATCCAGAGCACCTTCAGGTTGTTCCAGGCCATCTGTCGCCCCCATTAGACCCTCCCTGCTAAATGGCTGAAACACAAATTTTGTCAGTCTAGCTCCCTTTGTGAGAGTAAAGGTAAATTTATTGCTCATTTTTAGGACACACATTTACCAATTTAAAAAAGAAATTGTGCAGACCTCTTGACCTTGCTGAAAACCAAATGTGACCCTCAGGAACAGCCGTTTAGGCACCCCTGGCCTAAGGCGATATACCGACAGTCTGTGGACCTGGGTTTGATTTCAGGTCTTCGCTGCTGCCCACACAATTTCCAACAATTCTCTGTCTACTTCTGATTCTGTTATGTATGTAGAACTTAATGCCTGACCAGGTTCTGCCTTTGAGGGTCTCAGGTTCTGACTGGAGACATTTGACGCAGTCCTTCTTCCTAGGTGTTGTTGCACTCTTCAGGAAGGGCATCATGCGTTTCTCTACAGCTGATACTTCCGCATCTGTCCACTTGACCCTTACATGGTTCGTCCCCACGGTCAGCTTGGTCCCTGCTGAGAAACGTTTGCCCAAAAAGGTTGCTAAACCAGCATCATCGAAGGATGGAAAATAATATAGTTAGCAAATTTCTAATTCTTTAAACATGATAACTTCAAAATAATAATATTTCACTTACTTTTTGGCTGACTTTTTGGCTCAACATGGATGGAGTATTTTGTGGCTGAAAAACCCAGAGCAAGAAGAAAGAAAATAATAGGCTAAATAAAGTATAAACACAAAAAGTCCAGTCAAACTTCCAGTCTAAAAATAGATCATATTCAAGATGTTGGCTAAGCCTTTTTTTGTGGAGAATTAGGCCTATAGGGTCATTTTACTCACATCTAGTTTTTTGCTCATTGAGAGTTGACAGTGCTCCTGCCATAACCACCTCATGCCACTTGAAAGTTTGGAATTTGTCTGCAGATTCAGCGATCCTCTGTTGTCCTGACTTCAGCGCGCACAATTCCACGGTCCTGGCAATGTTCAATAAGCTTTGTCCGAGTGTAAGAGCCAGTGACGGACGGTCGTAGACTTTGTTCTCCTCATTGTAGCCAGCTACTGCTTTCACCGCTGTGATGATGTGATGTAAATTGGTGGGCAGGACAAAGTCATCAAAGCCCTTCAGAGGTGTACACTTTCTGGCCGCAATAAGCAGTCTGGCCAAATTCCTCAATCTCTGAGAAATGGGTTTCACGCTTTTGTCATGTGACTGAAGTTTGTCAAACATCTCCTCGCCATAGAGGAGAATGTATCGATCGTTTTTCACCACTAATGAAACTTCTCCAATAGTCATATCACAGACTAATTTCCACAGACCCGTGCTAACATAGTCGGGTTTGGGACATGACATGAATTCAACATTTGACAGAATCCTTTTCTTTTCTCCGGGTTTTGGCATGTAACCTCGGGGGCACTGGGGGCAGTGTTTCATGTGTAACCATAGCGACTTCCGTAAGTACAGACCGTGACAGTGTATACAGTGGGTGTAGTCCTGTGAGAGCCGTGGGACTTTAGGCCGGGAACAGGCAACCATCTCTCCCGTCCCTTCTTTGGCCACTACCACATTGTGGACGAAGTTACCTTTCTTATTCAGAAGACGCAACATAACCTTTCTCTCCGTGGAATTCTTCTGGAAGCTGAAGGCCTTGGCTACGTCAGGTTCATGTCGATGTATACGCAGCAGGTGCCTGGAGATTTTAGTGCAAGGTTTCCCACAGTACAGACAATAATGTTTCTTTGAACTGCCACAGTCGATAGCGGGCATTACATATGTGGCTCTTTGGGCAGCTGTGGTAGAAGTGTCCAGATTCTCTGGAGAATGACCATCCTCCCTCTTACATCTCTTTGAAGGACTATGTGCCACAGGGTCTGTCTGGGTGTTCACGTCTTTGCTGCTGTCTGAAGGACCGGGTTCTGTCCCTGGCTGGTTAGAGAAAGCCGGAGGCTCATCCACCATGCCACGAGCAGGAGATCGTCTCTTCCCTGGACGATGTGTAATGGAGTCTGTTTGGATGTTCTTATCATTGTTGCAAGAGCTGCTGCCTGAAAAGCTGCCGTCTGAGGAGCTGCCGTCTGAAGAGCTGCCGTCGGCGTCAGAAAACTCATCGTCACTCCAGTTAGAGAAATCTGACGCTTCGTCTGATTCCCCATCGCTAAACTCCTAAACAAAAAATTGACAATAAAAAATATAAATTCCTGACAAAAAAATAACATTGAGATAGATTTTTAATGTTTAATAAAACATTTGAATATAATCTTACTACCTCTGAATAAGTGGTGTGACTATTGCGAACTTTTCTACATAGATGTCCATGGTCCTCAACGTGTTCTCTGGTTTTACTCTGGATTGCAGAGCAGTCCGCAGGTTCTATGGAGAGGAGTTGAGAGTAACTGGTTGGTTCCGACCCTCTGCTGTCAGACTTGAGACCCTGAACCTTTGGTCTGGTCGCTGGGTCCTCCAGTCTCAGATTGGGGGCCCTGTCTTGCTCATGGTCCTGCTGCTCACAGGGAACCACCTCATCAGAGACAGGGGCTGGTGGTTCCTGTGAGTTTAAGGAGTTTTTAAAAAGTTCTTCAGTGTTTCGCCTCTGGACCACAGAACAGTCTGGATGTTCTACAGAGAGAACTTGAAGGTCACTGGTTGGTTCTGATACTCTGCCGTCAGACACCAGCTGCTCTTCCTCCTGATTTGTCTGGAGTTCCTCTTGTTTTGTGGGCTCTGTTTCCTCCTGTCCCAGACTGGGTCTCTGCACCTGCTGCTCTTCAGAGGCCGTGAGGAAGGGCCTCTGGCAGTCTGGAGACAGGGAAGGGAGAATGACTGACTCCACAACAACAATATCTTTTATGTTCTTTCTCTGGGCTGCAGAGTGGCCTGAATTTTCTACAGAGAGATTTGGTTCTGAAACAGTACTAAGACTTGTTTGTTCTGATACTGTACTAAGACTTGTTTGTTCTGATACCGTACTAAGACTTGTTTGTTCTGATACCGTACTAAGACTGGTTGATTCTGATACTCGCCACAGACTGGTTAGTTCTGGTACTGTACACAGACTAGTTGTTTCTGGTACTGTACACAGACTGGTTGGTTCTGATACTCTACAGAGACTGGTTGGTTCTGGTACTGCGCACAGACTGATTGGTTCTGGTACTGCGCACAGACTGATTGGTTCTGGTACTGCGCACAGACTGGTAGGTTCTGATACTCGGATGAGAAGCTGATCTTCCTGGTTGGTTTCGAGGCTCTTCTGTTCCTCTTTGATTGGTGTGGGTTCTGGGTCCTCCTGTCTCCTCTCCTGCTGCTCAGGGGGCACCTGTTCTTCAGAGAGGGGAAGGGCTGAAGTGTGTGAAAGGTGAATGGGTCCCTCCATCCCATCATCCTGCTCTTTTACATTTTCAATCGGACCTGCAGAACAGTCTAGGTTTGCTACAGAGGACCTTGATTTCCAGAGACTCGTTGGTTGTGATACTCTGATTTTAGACTCCAGCTCCTGAAAATGCTCTTCCTTCTGACACGTCCTGAGTTCTTCCACTTCCTCATTAATATGTGTGGGACCAGTGTTTTCCTGCTTCTGACAGGGGCTCCTCTTCCACTGCTCAGCAAGAACCGCCTCTTCAGTGATAGAAAGGGCCAGAGGGACAGTAGGCAGAATGTGTCCTTCTGACCCACCAACCCATTCTGGATCTCTGCAAAGACTGGTTGGTTCTGACACTGTACACAGACTGGTTTGTTCTGATACTCTGATTTCAGACTTTAGATGTTGCCGCTGCTCTTCCTGCTGACAGGTCCAGTGTTCCTCCTCTTCCTCTTTAACGTGTGTGGTCTCTGGGTCCTCCTGTCCCAGAGTGGGGCTACGCTCACAGTGCTGAGAATGCTCAGAGGGGCCCTCCTCTTCAGAAGGAGTGAGGGAGGCCTGCTGTAGGGCTGGAGAAAAGGAAAAGAGAAGAAGAATCTCCACTGCCCCATCAACACATACTCTGTTATCACGCTGAGCTGTGGAAAAGTCTGGATCTACCACAGAGAGGGCCTGGTGGTGACCCGTGGGTTCTGATACTCCATAGTCCTCTTTATCATATTCTGTTTTGATCTGTTTTGTGTTGGTGTGCAAAGGGTCCTTCTCCCTGTTCTCCAGCGCTGGCGTTTGGTTCATGTGTGGGGGCTGAAGTGGGTACTGATCATTGTCACTTTTATTCACACAGGCAGAAATCAGTTGTAAGTCTTTGGTATCTGTCTCATGTCTGGTCTGGAGGTTCTTCTGTTCTTTAATCTGTGGGGTCACTGTGTCCTCCTGCCCCATATTGGAGCTCCTCTCAGTAGTCCCCTCATCTTCAAAGACAGGGAGAGAAAACTGCTGGGAGTCTAGAGGAATGGGGAAAAATGAAAGAAAATGATGATACTAGCCAACTCTTTTCCTGCATAGAACAACACTTGATTAATAGTTCTGTTGCCCACGGAGCCTGATTAAATTTGTGGTGTCATTATATATAATTGCAAACCTGTTCTGTGTAACTTGATTTCGGGATTGAAAACCAAATCCAACAGCCTCTTTAGACGTTTGTTTTCCTCATTTGAACGGTTGATTTCTTCCAGGTACTCGCCTATCTTACGTTCGAATAAAACGGATGTCTCCAACGCTACCGCTGTTAAACGCTCCGTAAGAAACGCATTTAAGAACTGTAACTGAGCCATTTGGTAGCCAAATATAGTCACGTTGCAAACAAACAACTCCACACCATTATTTTCCTCCCGCGTCTTCTTCGACTTTGTATTGCCTGAACGCAAACAACCTTGAAGGTGTATATACCGCCACCTACTGTTCCTCTGGTTTGTGCGGCTTGTAATGGCATCACGTATCTCTTAAACCGACATCGTAATACCTAATCGTGTTTTACTCACGGCTACAGGGAGATGTTTTGAGCAGGGGTGCTGATAACGGATGATCGCGTGGTGTAAATAAACGGATTTCGAACGCACTGGCGACGCGAAACGGTGGCGGATAGAATCTTTTAATAAAACGTGAATATAATCTTAGTACATTTGAATAAGTGGTGTCTAATATAATTTCTGAGTTACAGTTTTGACTTAAATCTGTTTTCAAATTTTGGTAAGACTTGAAAAAGACTAATGAAAAACAATATTATTGGGGGAAAAAGACTTTGCAACAAAAAGATACAATTCACACAAGTGATCAGAGAAATTGGTTTCAGTCAATACAGTTTATTCAAACATTATTAAGACCATTGTTCAGAAACACACACACACACACACACATACACACACACACACACACACACACACACACACACACACACACACACACACAATGTTTAATGTTTAAATCAAATGCATCTACAAATTAAATAATGTATCAGTGGAAGGAACTAGTTTGTGTCCCTGGTCTTTTACTTTGTGTGGCCACACTCTCTCACATAATCAGGTAAAACAGGTAAGGAAGAAGGGGAGACAGAAATGTGAAAAGTTAACATGTTTACTTGATAAATAAACATATGCAGTAGTCAATGTTCTCTGATACAGCAACTTCTTAACATTTTTCCCCCTATTTTCTGACTAAAAAAACATATTGGGTGCATTTTCACTTTAATTTCCAGACCTGTCTTTTTGTGGGCTTTAACGCCTGTATAAAGCAATTATATAGCCCATAGAGGCCAGCTGACAAATACCATATAAATTAACCATTTACAAGACACTTTCAACAGTTCTATCACGACTCTTACACACACTGATGTCGTCGCCCTTGCTGGCTGGGAGAGTGAGGCCCTCCTGACAGAGAGACGTGCAGAAACTGTGAGAGTTGGTGCGTGTGAGCAGTGGGTCGATATAGGACCACTCCCTCCCTCTCCTTGTCTCCAACTCCATCTCTATCTGAAGCTCGAGCTGCTTTCTGGGTCCCGCTGTCCCCATCTGGACTGACGGGCGTCTTCGTCCTTTTACCTCTGGCCTCCAACAGCTGTTGCTGTGATATGGGACTTGTTTTGTGCTGACTCCACCCACCTCCTCTGCCTCCAGCCGTGGTCCGCCGTGGTCCTCGCCCTCCTCTCTGCCCCCCCTCTCATCTCCGGGACCCTCGGCCCGTGAGCCAGGTGGACGCCCGGTGCTACGGTGACGGCTCCACGTCTCCGGTGTTACCTTCCGCGTCGTCCTCGGCGGCCTGCAGGTGGCACTGTTGCTGCAGTACATAGACCGGGGCACCGGCCTGGCCTTGAAAACCCTCTTCTCCTCTCTGGGCGCCTGGTTCCCCAGCTCTGCTTCAGTCCTCCGCTCCCTCCTCCTCCTCTCTCTCTCCAAGAAGCTGAATGGCCTCGGGGGTGAGCAGGAGGCGGCCCGACGGTTGTTGTCACGGACATGCATGTAACTGCAGCGGCTACCCACGTGGTTATCTCCCTGGGTGCCAACCTGGTTGCCAAGTGGCCGGCCTGTGCGTCGGCCAAAGACGTCGCAGAGCGGCAGGCGGGTGTGTGCCGGTGCGGGAGAGGCCCGGAACTTCACGCCGCACTCCCTCAACTCGTCCAACTCCCGCCGCAGCAGTGAGTTCTCCAGCTCCACATCCGAGCGCGTCCGCACCTTGGGAACAACAAAAACAAATCAACAAGGCGCTCCAAGGACCAAAACACCTGCAGGGAAATCAGAAACACACCTATAAGCAGTTATTAGTTTATTCATGCAAGGGTTTCTTAAGCCGGGTCCCAAACTGAGAGATGAGGTTCATGCTATGAGAATGGCATCAATGTATAATCCCAGACAATTTATTCTTTGTGTTGTTGGAGGACAGTCTATTTCAAAGTTGTGTTGTGTGACTGAAAAAAATGTAGAGAACAACAAATTATTATCAAAAAGGTTTCTCACCTTTCTTCTCTTCTTCTCCTCTTCCCGCACCGTCATCTTGAAGGGTTGGGGGATGGTGGCCGTCCCCCTGGAATAATTACGGCCTCTTACCCCACAGCAGTTCTTTTCTCTGGTTCGACACCCCGTCTTCCCCAGGCTTCCATCCAGGCTTCCCCTCTCGGGGCAGCAACTTCTCATCTGGAGCTCAATGTGGACCTGGCTCCTGGATGAGGCCGTGGCTGATGGCTGATTGTGGGCGGCGGTGCTGGTGGTGGAGGGCGTGGCCTCTAGACAGCAGGGTGGAGTGTCCTCCCTGTGTTGGTGAATAAAAGTCCAACAAAGCCTCAGCGGCCACTTCCGTAGAAGTGGGAGTGTTTTGTTGCAGAACAAGCGATCCTGGATTAAACTCTAGTCTGACGGTGGGAAACGTGGGAATTGAGTGAGTGAGCAGTCGAGCCATATGCCAAGAAACGTGGAGCACATTGATGTATTGACAGAGATTTTTGTGTAAATGGAATTACAGCAGTTATGAACAATTTCAAATTATGATGATCCATACATCTTCAGAATATCCCTTGGATTTCCAGAATCAGGGTGGATTAAGTAAGATACGGGACATTTAAAGACATTTATTTAATGTTGCAACTCTACCTTAGATTGTTTCTGAGTGGTTTCTCCTTCCGGGTACAGGACCTAGGTGTCGGTCTGTCCTCTACAATCACAAAGAGACAGACAAAACACTATTTACAAATGGTACCATGAAGTACACATTGACAATGGTCTCTATATACATACGCTTGGTCACACAGGGAAAAGGCCTTTTATTTACTTACATTTTAATAATTATTCAAATACATTTTCTTAGTGGTTAGATGGGACAGTGTAGAAAGTTAAGACAAGAGGTTGTTCTAAATTAAATCTGATTTAATTTAGAACACAATTAATTAAATCTTATTTATTATCACCCTTTTTAGTGAACTCTTCACAAAAAATTATAGAAATGTATGGGTAGATTAGCATATTCTATTACAATAGAGCATGTTATTCAGATGCTATTTATAGGTAACCCCTGACCTTCTGAGTGATCTAGCACCAGTTCATAATGATTATCATCCTCCTCTTGGCTAATACCGGACTCTGATTGGTCCGACATGCCACTGGAGGTCTCATCATGGAAGTTAAGCTCCTCGTTCGAGAGAATTCTCTGCAGTCGCCTACCTGGCAAGGGACCACAGCTCTTCGATGTCACACTGAGAGACCGAATAGATTGAAGGTGAGTTAAGGTTAGCAAGGCATCCATTGAGACCTTCATCATCCATCCACCCCATCAGCCTTTCATCATCCATCCATTCATCATCCATCCTTTCATAATCCCCCTATTCAGCCATCCATCCACCCATTCAGCCTTTCATCATTCATCCAATCAACCATTTTAGACCTGGGTCTGGGTTCCTGTACGTCTCTCAAAACAATCATCCTCCTTGTCAACTTTCTCAACCTCTGACCTTTGATGGATGTACATCTTTTCCAGGTCAGCCATATTCCTCAGGTGGGCTCTCTTAAGGTCCTCTAGCCTCTGGTAGTACTCCTGGTGGAGAAGAAGACCTGCCTTTGGACTAGCGATCAATCCTGTCAACCTTTTCTGACATTGCATCCTTTATTCAATCTGCTGTACATCCAGACCACATTCATTCTAATATACATCCAGACCACATTCATTCTAATATACATCCAGACCACATTCATTCTAATATACATCCAGACCACATTCATTGTAATATATATCCAGACCACATTCATTCTAATATACATCCAGACCACATTCATTCTAATATACATCCAGACCATATTAATTCTAATATACATCCAAACCACATTCATTCTAATATACATCCAGACCACATAAATTCTAATATACATCCAGACCACATAAATTCTAATATACATCCAGACCACATTAATTCTAAAATACATCCAGACCACATTCATACTAAAATACATTCAGACCACATTCATTCTAATATACATCCAAACCACATTCATTCTAATATACATCCAGACCACATTCATTCTAACATACATCCAGACCACATTCATTCTAATATACATCCAGACCACATTCATTCTACTGTACATCCAGACCACATTCATTCTCATATACATCCAGACCACATTCATTCTACTGTACATCCAGACCACATTCATACTACTGTACATCCAGAACACATACATTCTCATGTACATCTAGACCACATTAATACTACTTTACATCTAGACCACATTCGTTCTACTGTACATTCAGATGGCATTATGTCTTCTAGACCAATGATTGCTTTGCCATTTGGGACTTTTCAGCTGTAAGATTTTACTTGGATGAAAAAAGAGCATGATGACGTTGTTTGTTGGCTACCTGGTTGGAGAAGTAGACCCGTCGCAGGCCTGAGCGCTGCCCTCTCTCCATCCCGTATCCTTCCTCCAGAGACAGGGAGCGCTTCATCTTGTCTTTTCCGTCCTCTGAGTCTGCATTATCGAACGCCTGAAATATTACAAAGACGCGTCTGTTTCATGTGGTACACATTGTTCTTGGGCAGGTAGGCTTGTATTTGGAGTCAACTACTGGTGTCTGTCAACATGAGGACCAGAAATGTGTCAATAGAAATCAAGGTACCCATTATGGGCCGAAATGTGCGGTATTTCACTCAAACAGGTGTTGGAGACAAATTTGTCTTGAAGACGGGAGTTAACGTGATAGGTTGACTCAATGGAGAGTGCATTTCAAGCGGCTGAAAGCGCCAATAAATTTGACCAGGGTTTGCGCTTGTTCCTACCATCAACCGTAACCTTAACCCAAGACACATGTACATTTTCCACCAGTAGTAGCAAACAAACAGAAACTCACTGAATGAAAACCGTAAAACAATTTTTGAGAAAGGCACGTGACGCTTCAAAGAAGCCGACCTGACCTCATCCTCACGGCCCTGACACAGGTGTCGTCCTCCGTAAGGGTCTGGTTCTGGCCCGTACAGAGCCAGTAGCTCGTTGCTCCGCAGAGATGGTGAACGGTAGATTACGTCCATGTCTCTGTTTTTCCTGGACAAGCCTGTCTCTCGAACAGCGCCCCTGACGTCGTCGTCGTTCTCTCGTTGTCGCCTCATGTCAAACGGACGGTTGGTTTCTAGTCTTGTGTCCCCGGGTTAAATCAGTGTGTTGCAGTGTGGGTCTGTTGATCTCAGAAGCTGTGGTATACTGACTGCATTCAATGTACAGCATCAGGAAGTCACTGACACACACACACACACAAATGCACGCACGCACACACACACGGCGGATCATCCTCGGGCTTAAGGCCTGGATGCAGGAATTGTGATTTTACTGTTTCAGGAGCGACGCGTCACGCACACGCACACACACAGAGAATGCACAGAATTAATGTCACTTCCCAACTGTTCTCCATATGGCAGAGTTAAGACTTAACCGTGCTTTAAGACCTACTGACATGATAAAGAGTGAGATATCCAACCGTGAACCAAACAGCAGACTCTTCCAATCAGGTTTAAAGATTAACAAATGTTCTAGATTACATTGAAAGTGTTCATCTGGCCCTGCAGAATGTGGATATACTGTGTGCTCTGTTGCTGGGGCAAAACCACATCAGGAAGAAAGGTCTAAGAATGGCGCCCTGTTCTACCAGGTTCTCAAACTGGGGTCCATGGAAGTACTCCAGGGAATCCACGACATATTAAAATGTATATTTTATCTTTGTTACCAGCAACAAAACCAGATTAAGCAGATTTTGACCAAGCGATCTGTGTGAAAGGTTTATAGGGTAAAATGATGAATCAAAAGAAAAGCTGGTATCTTCAGGATTCCATCAGTCCAAGCGTTTAATGTAATACCTCTTGTATTTACCTAAAATAAAAAACAAATAAAACAGATTAATTGTAAATTCATTTTCAAAACTGCAAAGCAAGCAAGCAAGTTTATTTATACAGCATAATTCATACATCGAAGCAATTCAATGTGCTTTACAAAGAAAAATAAAATAAAAAGTATATAAAATACAATAACATAAAAACAAATACTCAAATTAAAACATCAAAACAAATGAAAACATCATCATAATAAAAATACAATAAGAAAACATATAAAGATTAAAAAAAGATTAAAAATGGGATAAAAACATAGGAAGCTATAAGGCTAAACAGTGTGGTTAAGTTTAAGTGCTCAGTCATAGGCACGTGAAAAGAGTAGTGTTTTTAACCTGGATTTAAAAATGGATACGTTTGGGGCACGTCTAAGATCTTCTGGTAGTTTATT
>JACXGI010005847.1:0-13497 GCA_016801175.1 Esox masquinongy
CGCCCAATTTTTCAGTTTTTTATTTGTTAAAAAAGTTTGAAATATCCAATAAATTTCGTTCCACTTCATGATTGTGTCCCACTTGTTGTTGATTCTTCACAAAAAATTACAGTTTTATATCTTTATGTTTGAAGCCTGAAATGTGGCAAAAGGTCGAAAAGTTCAAGGGGGCCGAATACTTTCGCAAGGCACTGTATCTGGCCTGAAGAAAGAGTTTTCAAAGAGCATTTGCTCCCTTCCAGCTGAAGAATATTGGTGGGTTCCTATGGGCCACCGTGGACTGAAGCAAAACCATTCTATCCCCTTCCCTGACCAGTGGAGTAGCTTTGCCTTTTTTTCTTATATAGCTTGACTGGCTGCCCTTCACCACACAGTTTGAGTTCTTCCGCTCCTCAGGTGGGCCGTTAAGCTCAGTAGATGGGGAAGACAGTGTGCAGTGTGTGTGTCTCTCACACTATTGGAACAATAGTAAAGCCTTTTTTCTTTTGATGCTACTGCAAATGTTTGTATTTGAGGGGGAAAAAATATCACTAAGATGTTACAGGCTAGATTCTCAGCTTCTATCTGAGGGTATTGTGTACATATTGGTATCACTATTTACAGCACCTTTTCTACATATTCCTGCTATTCAGGCTGAATATAAATTGCAACACACCGGTCATACTAGCGTCTCACTCGCGCCGACCGAGTGCACGTTGACCCTGGAGGGTGCGCACAGGGAGAAGGCTGGTATAAGCCGGTGCCAGGAGGTGCATGCCGGGCGAGCAGTAACCTTTGGAGGCACCTGAGAGGAAAAGCCCCACCCCTCCACATCTGCCTAGAAGGGGAACTCATTAATGGCCTGTGTTTGGGTGTTTTACAGGCTGCTACTACAGAATCAGCACTGCAGCCTGATCCATCCCCACAATCCCAAGAAGAGCAGTACTCAGCTTTATGGTTACCGTGTGTTCCTTGTTTTCTTCTGTCCAGTTACGTTAAGTTTGTAAAATAAAACGCCCACGGTCCTTGAATCAGAAACCCCGTCTCGTACTTTGCTTGGCCCTGCTAGAGCACTTACGTTAACTTTTTGGTCCAAGATTTCCATCACACAATGACTACTTAAATCTCGACTGTACGAACATATTTTCGTTGTGTTTCAGATGACTTTTTTTTAAAAAGGTGAACAACCTGCCTTGTGATGCTAGGCTCACTTTCATTGTAAATCAGACTGTAATGTTAGTAATATTATCCATTCTGAATGAATTGTGAATAATTACAAGTTAAACAGTTGCAGAGGTACACCTATAAGTGCTATAAGGAGTACAAGGTTGGCTTTTTTGTTGTTAATCTTTTTCTGCAGGGACAGAGACATTATGTAAGGATTAATGCTTAAACCTATCTTATACCCTAACCAAAAACACAGGTTAAATGTTTTATATTCGAACTTCAACTGGATTACTCATTGAGTAAACCAATCACAGAATTTCCGCCATAGGGCCGATCTGCCTCCAAAACAACATTAATGACAAAAGGCCTAACATAAGTTTGGGGTCAAATGTCATTGAACTATCTAGCCCCAGGTCATGCAGTAATGGATAACAGGCCGTAGTGGGTCAGACTACAGAACCACCGTGCAGGTGTCCCAGAATGGAAAGTTTTGTCTCCATTGCTCTTAAGACAGCTCACCCTACCACCACAAACAGATCCCCCAGAAAGTGTGTCAGTTTTGGTCTCTCTGGGGAGGAGAAAATAAGCAACAGGATAACAAAAACAATGAGGGTGTGTCTATATGCCCACTATCTCAAGTTCTGTACTGTCTCTGGCCAAAGGTTACAGCACGTTGCCAGCTGAATCTTTTTCAAAATGATTTACATCTGTAATAGCTGCTTAAAGTGTTTCCGATAAATATTAACTCTGGGGCATGAAGCCATAACTCACTGAAGACATTGTTTTATTTTATATTCATCTTGGAAATGTGAAGTAGGTATTGTTCATCTGTAGGAAGAAAACCCAATATAATCAATTTGTATGTAAATAGTACTGTCAGGGACCTGGCACTGTGTGTGTGTGTGTGTGTGTTCAGAGTAATCCTTGTAGGCGGTGGTCCAAAGCAATCTACTGCAACAGCTTTAGTTATAGAGACAAACCTCTGTTGATGGAGGATCTGGTTTTTACAATGTATATTTATTTCTTCTGAACACATTTTACTTTTTGTAGAGGAGTACCAAGAAGTCTAAATTGTTAATTTTCATCATACTGACAAATAAGAAATGCTACGTTCAAAGCCCGCAATTCAAATCTCAGGCCCAATCAGCCCTACCCAGGGGGGCAGTAAGCCACATAGAACAGACAGAAGTGAGTAAGACGAGTAAAAAAAAATAGTATTTAAAAACATAAGTATTACAAGTCTCCAATCAGGTGTTTGTAACACTCCATACCAGACAATCTTTTAAGCTTCATTCAATTATTATACAGTAAAACTGAACATGTGTGACTGAGCAGCAAGGTTCAACAGTGTGTACTTACGGCATAAGACTGAGTTTCCCTCCTGACTTCACCCCTTCCCTTTTCTGGACGTAGTTAGCTGGGATGGTTCCCTCTCGGCCCACGGTGTTCTTTGCTTTGTACCAGTTGGGATCCTGAAATAACAGCAGAAATCTCCTTTAACACAGCTAGAAAATACATGTATCAGTTCACATTAAATAAGTTCAGTGTCATGTTTGACATTTATATTGAAAAAGGACTGCAACGGTTTCTGTAAAGAAAGGAGTCTTACCCTGGTGACCCCAATGATAGTCAACACGTCTCCTTTGCAGAAAGGCAGGTCCTGTTCATTGGTAGACTGGAAGTTGTACTTGGCTACACATTCTGTGCCAGGCGACCACGGCACCTAGGTCAGGCGCGGTAAGAAGAGGTGTTACATTGGTGAGATTGATTTTAGGGGACGTTAACAGGTAGATCTAGCTTTACTGACCGAATATATACCTGATTGACACACATGGGGAAATTGCATTTCCATTGGCCTACAACAATACCGTATAAGCTAAAAGCATAATAGTGTTACTATTCATTGGTGGCTTGCATGCTGTGTCCTGTACAATGTCCAGACAAATCATGACTAGTCCTCACTGATATAAGTAGCATTCTTAGGCATAGAGTTACATTTTTTAGGAGTTATCTTTTGGGGATACAAAGATAGAATGTTTAATGAAATCAATTTTTTGTGTGCGCGTATGTGTGTGTGTGTGTCGGAGATGGCCATTTGGGATGCAGCCATTATCCTTACATAACCTGACGTATTCCTGAAGCAATGCACTAGCCACAATGCTGGTTCTGATAACACATCCCTGAATCATTTTATGATAGGAGTCAAAGAGAGATGCATTGTCAGAGTTATGTACTGTTGTGTGACAAATATTCAAATCATCTGGGTGGATAAGCAAATGTAAAGACTGGGGATGCAGTGAGATTGTAATCATCCTCAACAGCTGATGACCAGCAGATGAACCAAGATTGGAAACAAGACATCTGAAAATGGCAGAACACTGTGTGTGTGTATGCATGACATGCGTGTGTGTGTATGCGCGTGCGCATGTGTGCGTATTACACTCACCTGGATTCCAGACATGGTAAAGGGGTAGGTGTCCTCAGGCAGCTGTCACAGGTCAGCTGGTACCATCAGAGCTTCAGGACAACAGAAAAAAAGAACAGTCAGTCAACACTTGAGTTCTTCTAAATATTCACAGCCATTTGAACTTGGTTAAAACAAAAAAAAAAAAGGCTGTTCATTTGAACATTTTGACAAAAAGAGCATCTGTTTAAATTAGTTCTGTCAAATGATTAAAATAATTAATCATGAGTAAACGCATAAAGATCTGTAGTTAATCGAGGTTAATCGCAATATAAGAATGTGTTCAAATTTGGTCCTAAATAAAAATGTCTCTTTTTAAAAAGCAGTGCATGATGTTAACGGCATTGTTTTATTGTAAACTTTTGACATTGCTTGATTTGAAATGCAGGAGCAATGCAGGAGCTGTCTTTTTCCAAGTTGGTCCATTCATAAAGAGTATGTTATGGCCCTTATATATCTCCCCTCAATAATCACAATAAAAAGTTGCTGGATCTATGATCCAATAGTTCTACCATCTTCTACCATTGTGCTCTTGATCAAGGCACCAAATACAATAACCATTATGTTAGAATTCTGTTTAAAACACCCATCAGCCCCTCTCTCTGGAAAGCTGCAGGCATGTTATCCAACACCGAATCACACCTATGCTTTCAAGGTTTTGTACTTTATTAGGCTTAAATGTGGTTAGAATGGGGTTCAGATCAGGGCCGGCAAACAAGCAGGCCTAGCTTTTTGATAGGTGTTTGGCCCCAACCAAATACGTGTGTCTTTATTCAATTATTTCCAAATGCCATAAGGTAGATTACTTAAATAGGCAAAGGCATAAGGTAGGCAAGGTAGCCAGAGATGTTTATCCACAAATATTAATCAGGATCAGATATATAATTTATTTATGCTTAGCATAGAAGTTGTTATTTATGCGATTATAATATGTTTTAGTGGCAATGTGACGAAATTAATGTCTAGTTTAGGCTAGTAACAACATAAAATAATGTACCATGCTAAAAGCAAGATTAACAGATGGATTCGTGCACACACAGCGTTTAGGGATCTGTTTTAGAAAAGGGTCACAGAAAAGGCACGGCTGTTCTTGCAATTTCCAACTTGAAACGGCGCAGACTTTGTTCTAACGCTGGAGTACTGCACGTGCTGTCACGTGACCCGGTCACACAAACCGCATGCCACAAACACGATGCACGACATGAACGCGTACTTGCGTTGGCTATTCTACATTGTTATTTTGAAAAATGCTAATGTGAAGCGCTGTCGACCATTCCGGCACAAGTCAAGTGACAAATAAAGTTACTTATATACTGTTGCAAATTAATAAGTGATAGCTCCTACTCAAGTCAAGCACTAACTATGGTTCTGAGCAGGGGCGTCACCAGACCCGGGCGTTCTTTTTCGATCAGCCGGTTAAGTGTTCTGCGAGCTGACAAACACTGATGGAATCAACATTTACAAGGCGACCCGAGAAGTGCTTTATGAATCGTGACTTCTGCATTTGCTGTGTATGAAATGCACAGGGTAGCTGTTGAAACTAGTAGGCATTTTAGTCGAATTTTATATCTAAAAATAATTGTTGATTCATCCCAATAACGGCGCGCGCGGGAGATAAACAGTTTGTTCATACTTCTGAACGCGACAAGTGAAAAAACAAGAACCTGAGGTAAGCGTTTTTACCACTACTACAAATAATTTTGTTAAAAAAACAATGCTTTTTCTTACGAAGAGCCTATTCATAGTTACATTCAAGACAGATTCAAGTAACATCTCAACATTTTGACTTTGATGTACATTGGGCTAACTAGCTAGCTATACTGTAGGCTACGTGCAAACTTAGCTAGCTATTGTAAATAGCTAACATGCAGTAGCTAACTACAGTGTTAGCTATGAGAAACGTTTTTGACAGTACAGTAGTTGAGTGTTTGGACATGTTTTTCAATTGAACTGCATGGAGCTCTGTATTTTATCAAATGAAGTAATACAATCCTATAGTGAAAGTATATTAGAGTAGCTCCAAAATAATCCGAGGGGTGGCAACCAAAATTCCCAAGTAACAGTATTATATTGCATGCCAGGCAAAATTTATTTCATGGGACGTTTCCCCTTCTGGATTCTTTTAAAATCTTTTTTTCTGATTAGCTACAATGAGTTCTAAAATGTATATTGACTTCTGATATCAGGACAATAGAATGGACATTAATTTCTGATATACTGGATATGATGATGTAAAAGGCAGCAAATCCACTATATCTAGAAATCCAATATGGATTAGGGAGGGGCACGGATAGTTGAATATTAGAATACCCGAAATTAATTAAGTATTCCAGTACTTGTGTGTATTCAATTTTGCCCCCCATTTTTTTTACGTATATATTTTTTGGGGGTTGAAATAAATAGACCCGAATATTATTTTTCTAAATAGGCTGCTATTAAAATTCCAATCTAAAATGTTTACATAAGACGATATACTATGACATTTAAATAAAAAAGGAACCAGGCAGCCCGCCCCGCACTTAGAAGGGATGAATGTTGTTGCCCTCACTGGATTCGAACTTGGGTCTCCCATGTGAGAAGCTCGGTATAGTCTCGACATCAGACCATTTTGTAACGCACTGACATCATGCCAAGTTTGAATATTTCGCTAGACGCCATTACGCATTGTGTTAAACTTAGTAACGTTTCTTATTAAGTTTATTTCCACCACAAATAGCATCTACAAACTGTATGGCTTTTGCCACTGGTCGTTTTAACAGCTTATTAACTAGTAATAGTAACTACTTGGAATAGTCATAAGAATTGAGCAATTGCTAGTGAGACTGCCAAAGCTATTAAATTTCATGGCACAACAACTCTTGTTTTTCTTTCAATTGTGAATGACAATGATACAATAACTATCAATAGGTAACAATAACTGACTAATTTGTTTTGTGCCATTTCATTTCATGGCACGACAAGGCATGTTTTTCTTTCATTCGTGAATGACATTGATTCAATAACTATCAATATATGTGACGATAACTGACTTTCTCATCAATTAAGAAGACGAGAGAATCATGGAAACCCCCCCTCTTTTAATTAAACCCTTCTGGGTCTCAATCCGCGGATGGAGCACTCTGTGCTCATTTGCATAAATATTAATGAAAATCTAATCGCTGTAATCGTCCGGTTTCAATGTATATTGTATGTAGCCACCTTCGTGAAGCGTTCCGTGTATAGTTTGGGTGGCTATGGGGACCACAGCCTACAGGAGGAAAACTTTTCACCAGGCAACGACATTGACCATGCATCTTAGAAAGGCTAATGTGTACAGACTATAGAGATTACAAGGGTTTACATTGCTATATATGATGTATTGAACCGTAATACATCGTTTGTATTATAAATATGATATAAAAATGTTTTTCTGTCAACATAGTATGAGGATGTTCTTGAGTTTTTGGGAAAAAGTTGGTAATTTTTCTGATTTTATAAGAAACAGAAGTCCAAACTGCACTACCGATCTTGTGCTCAGTATCTTGGCGTCATTACACGCAAACAGAATGGATTTTTCTTCTTTCTAATTTCTTTTATAGTATTTTATTTCTAGGTAGAAGAACCAAATCTTTTTTGGGTGCCTATATTTCTGACCTTGTATTATGTTTTATTCATTAGTTTCAACCCAATGCAATGTAATATGACAGTAAAGGCATGGAACTATCAGGGAATACCATTGAAACAAAACTTCATAAGGGTTTGAATCAAATTTTATCATCCTGAATGGCAGAAATGTTTTCCGAAAAATATTTTTTTGCCTTTCAGACAGATGAGAAGTATGTTTTTATGTGTTATTATTGTAGCTGAGGGTGTGGTGAATAACAGGATATACAATACACCATGATATCTGTTACAGAAATGAATCTAGGACCCAAAATGTCCAAGTAGTGAAATCCGTCCGAAATCCCCTCGGACTCTGAAGAGTGCGCAGGGATTGTGAGCTAAGGTATATTAGGCTACCCCAAAAAGCATGCACGGATGCGAACTTAGAAAATCCACCAGAAATAGTCGGAATATAACCGTAAACAATTTTATTTTAGGCTTACTATAACACAGCTTCTGAAGGTTGTGGCCAGTTTTTGTCTATCCTAAACAAATTCTAATGCATAATTTCCTTTGACTGTGGAGAGGCTCAAACACTAGTCACCTGCGTGAGAGTCCCCGTCTCCAACCACTACGCTTTATAACGAGGGGTTGTCAGTCACTCAGTAAGAGATATTCGCTCTTCTTGGCCGGCTCCGCTTACACGGTCCGGCAAAAAGTATACGTTTTTAAGTAATTTCTATAACATGCGCTCCTTCACACATGTTTGTTGTTTACAGTTGTCAATCAACGCAGTAGTAGTGTGGTGCGGTCCAGTCTGTCAGAATGATGCAAATTTATATACTGCATAGCTTACTGTTCGCAAGTGGATGATAGTTAAGTAATTCAAGGGAAGATGGAATACATTTACTGAATTAATGTTACCTACGGAAAAAATATTTGGCCACAAAATGCTACGTAAAGTTCGGCTGTGGAATCGAAAGGCGTTTGAGAGTGCAGAAGACGGTGAGTTAAACAAATAGCACAGCAGGCTAGCTTAGCTAACTAGCTTCTCTAGACTCTTCCATCCAACAAACTCAGTGTTATGTGTTGATAAATATTGTCTTGTAGTTCTGTAGCCGAGTTTTGCGTGTCAACCACACGGCATCGCCCATACGCGCGGTCGCTCTTTTATCATTGATTTGATGTTACATGAGAATGACACCCATTCCTTCACGCGTTACGTAGTAGCACTCATGTTGTATCGGTAGTCTTATATATATTTTTAATGTAATTCTGTTAATTAACCAAATACTGTTTGAATAATAACACAAACTATTTGGATAGTAAAATCTTGTCCAATGCACATCCCTAATATGGATAGGTTTATTCAACTTACACCGCAGATGCCAGTGAACAACAACATAATTATATGCTAGCACAAATTTTGTTTATTCATATTTACATCTATTTGCAAATTTATAAATTAATGTATGTATTTTAATATTTATATTGCTACAGACGCAAACCCGTTGTTCATTCGACACGTTCTGTATTTAAATATAACTTTATATCAAGTAGACTAAAAGACTGATGCTGTCTGTAGCAACACAACCACAAAAAAAGCCTAAATGATTTAATAAAGCATGTGAATATAAGCGCTGTAAAAACACATTATGTAACACCGCATTATGTAATAACTTGACAAAATGTAATAAATTTTCACTTCATTATGTATTAACACCTACATTTTGTAATAATCTGCCACATTTTGTAATAAACAGCTTGAACGCAATATGTAATAAATTTCCCCGAATTTTGTAATGACTTATTACATATAATGCAGTGTTTATTACAAAATGTGTGAGTAGGACTTTTGATGAAAATTTAATAATATGGTGTATTATGTAATAACCAACCAAATTGGATGTTTTCATTCATAAGAATCGTTATAACAAATGTTTTTGTTTTATGCATTCTAGCATGAATCATACTGACTCAAAATTCATTTGAAAAGATATTACTAATCTACTGAACTTGTATATCATTCATTGGCCAAAACTACATGAAGTGTCACTGTATTCCTTAGCTTAATAGAGACTGTACTTGAGGGTTCAACTGGCACAAAGTATTGGTATACACACAAATGTCAGGACACACATGCATGCAAGCACACACACAGCTCTGCCATTATGGATTATGCAAATTTTGAACTGTACAGAAAAAGCGTCAAACATGGTTGCACAACAAATGACCAATATGGAACAGTAAATTCTTTCAAGTTCTTTATTCCGTCAATGCCCAATTACGGTATATTTAGGCAAAGAATATATACCACACTGTAGTGGTTAACAACACTTTGGATGAACATTCAGACTTTTAAATACTTAAATATCTCGCTGGTTGAGAAAATGGAAGTGTGGCGTGAGAGCATGTGAAAAGTTTCAAATCTTTGAGTCTTGAGGTCAATGTGTGAGAAGTTGGCAGCCCAGATGATCACATTGCACATTTATGTAGGCCTAGTAAGTCTACTTTCTAATAGACCTGGTAGCTATTGCTAATTTTCTCCAAAATGCTCAAACTTACCAAAAAACGTTGCTAACAAGCAAATGGTAATTAGCATAAAGGTTTTAGCTATTCTACAGTAAACTTTAAATGAGAGAAATTCTAAATCCAATGCTTTGCAGAGGTATGACATTTTAGTCACACTCAATATCATACCTTTCAATATGTTGCCTTTCAACTAGTGGCCAATGAAAGACACTACAACTTATTCTCCCTCTTCCAAGGCAATTCTAAAACTTTATTTATAGCACATATTTCATACACAGTGGCAATCCAAGATGCTTTACAAATTTAGATTAAAATACAGTTTATGAAAGAGGCAACTGATACATTGATAGACTATTTGTAAGAAAAGACAATTGATTTATAAGAATAATGAATAAATAAATTGTGGTGCAGTTAAAAACTAGATATAAATAATTTTACAAAAATTCAAAGGACTCAAATAACTTAACTAAAAGCATCCATGATCATTGTGGTTTTGAGTCCTGATTCAGAAGTTTTTGAGGGTTAAGCTTCTTAAAAGATAGACAGGGAGTCTGGTCCATAGATGCGCAGCATGGGTTGCTTCACCAAGTTTAGCTGAGACACTCACCAAGTTTAGCCCCAAGCACTATTGCCTTGTATTCATTTCTGTGGCTGACAGGAACCCAGTGTAGTGACTTAAGAATCGGGGTGATGTGGTCTGACCTTTTGGTTCCTGTAAGAACTCCGGAGCCCTGTCAAAAGACCATTACCGTAGTCAACCCTGTAGAAATAAAAGCTTTTATGTGGCTATTTAGGTGAACTATAACGGCAAGGGGGGCACAGAGGTCATAGGGATCTTATTTAATATTTGTGAAGTTTAATTTAGCTTAATTGTGAAAATTGTAACTGTACAGATGAAGACATCCATTTTGGTTGGTTATTACATAATTCACCATATTATTACATTTTCATTAAAAAAATCCAACTCCCACATTTTGTAATATTCACCGCATTATGTAATAATTTATTACAAAATGCGGGGAAATTTATTACATATTGCGTTCAAGCTGTTTATTACAAAATGCAGCAGATTATTACAAAATGCAGGTGTTATTACATAATGAATTGAAAATGTATGACATTTTGTCAAGTTATTACATAATGCAGTGTTATTACATAGTGTTGTTACAAGTGCAAACATTCATTTCTACCAGTAAATGTTTGCTTATGTTGTGGCTTGCATATATTGTGGTATTACACATATGCCATCCCCCCAGCCCCAGGTCATCTGTCTGAGCCCAAAGTGTTTTGAAAGTCTGGTGACAAGCCTGGTTCTGAGGCTCAAAAAAAAAGAAAAATGCATTAACGGCAACAAATAAATTAATGGCGTTAAACATTTTCAATTAGTCGCATGTGCTAACGCATTCATTTTGAATAGCCCTAGTTTAAATTGATATATTAGCCATCTTAAGATGGGAACTAAAAAAAACGTATACAAAAGTACATATTAATATACATTGAATGAAACGGGGTTGAAAATATCTTTAATCATCCACGGTTCACCTGGTGACATAGGAACAAGCCTGTCATGTGCAACGGAGGTGAAAGCACTCTAGTAAATGCTGCTAACACATTAGGTAACAGGATTTAGTTACGCTTTAGATTTACACAACAAAACTCCTCAGAATGGCAAAAGAGTAGAACCAGCTCAGCTACTTTTACATTAACTATTTTTTAGGAATTGTTTCACCATTATAAAAATCAGTTAAAATCGATCACTAGACTAATTACATTAAATAATTAAATGTACGTAATTTGCTTGTCAATGCAACAAAACTATCTATTTTAAAGTTGTGAAATGTTTACATATTTTTGGATTTAATGTGTCGACATTAGGGATAAACCGACCAGATACCTCAAATCTATGTAATGATCTGATCCCATGAAACAGACTGTCATAACAATGGCCCTCATTCATGAAACCTTCTCAGAAAAGATCTCAGATTCAAGCGTGGGGAGAGACGGACGATCATTTACAAGTATGATTTATGAAACTGTCGCACCTCTTTGAAATGAGCATAGACGTCCTTGCAAATTGATGAATCGGATAAAGCAGTGGACACGAGAACGCACTGCACCTGTCCTAATTTACATATGACACACCCGTAATTTATTTGGGTGTGGTGATCCTCAACCTATAAATTGACAGCTTTCAGCATTAATTATAGCCTAAAACCACTTATTAGCCATTTGTTATTCTACATGAATAAATCAGCATGGTCACAGAATAATCTTTGGCGTCTCAGCCCAGCGCCGAGGTCCTCTAGAAGAGCAAGCACTGCTATTATTAGGGTAACTGCTCGACACACAACCACTGGTTTATTTATACTCTCACTAGTCAATTTAAGACCTATTAGCTAATCGAAATACCAGGAACCGATATTATTGCGTAATGACCATTCATGATCTCCAAGTATGTCAATATTACAGGCATGAGTGACTTACAAAAAGCCAAGCAAAGCAAGTGTATTTGTCTAGCACACTTCATACACAAAGGCAATTCAAACCTTACAAATGCATGAACAACACAGAGATAAAAAATGCAGCATAAAATGAAAGGAATAAATCATACTGTGCATTAATAAGGTAGTGATACATTATTTAACATTTTGTTATGTTTTTATGTGCTATATTACTTATCATCTTATTTTATATGACCTATTATTATTATTGTGGTTGTTGTTACCTCAACCTATTATTATTATTGTGGTTGTTGCAAGCCTAATTGTTTGGTGCTGTAGAGCCTTTCCGTCTAGTTCCAGCTTCAATTGATTAGCCAAATATGATAAGTGCCTAAAGTGGATCTAGTGTCACTTTCACTAACATGTGACTAGACAACAAATAGCTAAACATGCCAATTCAAATTCGAATTTTATGATTTTAACCAAATACCAAGAACAAAATGCGTGTATAAACTTTACAGAAAACAGCCAGTTTGTCACAAGCCTAGTTTTCCCTGCAGTGACTTATTTGTACAATACCTATCCAGAGGCGGTCAGTACCATTAGGCAAGGTAGGCAGCCGCCTATGGCCCCAGAAGGCTTTGGGCCCCGCGAAAATTCAAACTGAAACAATAATTATTTTTTGTCTTAAAATCTGATTGTGTTTAAATTCACTCAGAATGATGAAATTAAATCATTTCTTCCAATACATAATTTGTTTCAGACCGAACCACACTCTTAGACAAATGGTCTGTCCCATATTGTTTCTCACCACAGCATCCCAAAAGACGTTAGGTACCTTAGTCAGCCTGAGCCTGCTACACATCACGAGAGACAGAAACATTTTTAAAATATGAAATGCTCGCAGGGCAGAAAAAAAAGGAAGGAGAAAAATGGCATGAGTGCCCATAACAGTTGTAGCTTTGTGGCTGTGGCTACTACTTGTGTCATTAACGTGAATAGCTTAGTGGCTATGGCTATTACTGTTTGACAGTCACATAAGAAAGCGCTATCCCTGACCTGGACCGTCACGAACAGCCACCAGAGGTAAAGAAGACATTGATTCATTTCAATCATGTCGTTCTTCTAACAACACGTATGTTGATTATAATGACGCAAATGTTGATTATGATCATGATAGCAACAGTGCTACTGATCACAAATTAGCAATGTTGACGTCTTGGCTCCCCAAGAAAGCTCTGACAGTGTAGTGACAGAATATGAATGTCTGTTCCAGGTCCAGTGGATATAAAAAGTCTACACACCCCTGTGAAAATGCCAGGTTTTTGTGCT
>JACXGI010005847.1:13597-23853 GCA_016801175.1 Esox masquinongy
TGACATTTTCTTAGTTGCATCTCAGAGCAAAAGCCATGGTCCGCAGAGAGCTTCCAAAGCATCAGAGGGATCTCATTGTTGAAAGATATCAGTCAGGAGAAGGGTACAAAAGAATTTCCAAAGCATTAGATATACCATGGAACACAGTGAAGACAGTCATCATCAAGTGGAGAAAATATGGCACAACAAAGACATTACCAAGAACTGGACGTCCCTCCAAAATTGATGAAAAGACGAGAAGAAAACTGGTCAGGGAGGCTTCCAAGAGGCCTACAGCAACATTAAATGAACTCCAGGAATTTCTGACAAGTACTGGCTGTGTGCTACATGTGACAACAATCTCCCGTATTCTTCATATGAATGGGCTATGGGGTAGGGTGGCAAGACGGAAGCCTTTTCCGTCTTGCCACCCTACCCATCTTGCCACCCTACCCCAAAGAAAGACATCCAAGCCCGGCTGAAGTTTGCAAAAACAAACATCAAGTACCCCAAAAGCATGTGAGAAAATGTGTTATGGTCTGATGAAACCAAGGTTGAACTTTTTCGCCATAATTCCAAAAGGTATGTTTGGCGCAAAAACAACACTGCACATCACCCAAAGAACACCATACCCACAGTGAAGCGTGGTGGGGGCAGCATCATGCTTTGGTGCTGTTTTCTACAGCTGGAACCGGGGCCTTAGTCAGGGTGGAGGGAATTATGAGCAGTTCCAAATACCAGGCAATATTGGCACAAAACCTTCAGGCGTCCGTTAGAAAGCTGAAGATGAAGTTCACCTTTCAGCACGACAACGACCCAAAGCACACATCCAAATCCACAAAAGCATGGCTTCACCAGAAGAAGATTAACGTTTTGGAATGGCCCAGCCAGAGCCCAGACCTGAATCCAATTAAACATCTGTGGGGTGATCTGAAGAGGGCTGTGCACAGGAGATGTCCTCGCAATCTGACAGATTTGGAGCGCTTTTGCAAAGAAGAGTGGGCAAATATTGAAATATTGCCACGTCAAGATGTGCCATGCTAATAGACTCCTACCCAAAAAGACTGAGTGCTGTAATAAAATCAAAAGGTGCTTCAACCAAATATTAGTTTAAGGGTGTGCACACTTATGCAACCAGGTTATAGTAAGGTTTTTATTTTTCATTTTTCCCCCTCGAAGATTTCAGTTTGTTTTTCAATTGAATTGTTCACATTATAGGTCACATTAAAAGTGGAAAAAGTTGTGACATGATTTATCTTTGTCTCATTCTTTTACATCACCAAAACCTGGCATTTTCACAGGGGTGTGTTGACCTTTTATATCCACTGTATATGTGGCCCTCTCAGCTGACAGGTAAGAAAAGGTGCAGGATAGTGAGAAAAGGAAAGTATATGAATGCACTTGATCATGATTAAGAAACTACACTTGAAAAAAATGGCTAAATGCTTTGTGCTTCACTGTAGTCATAGTTTATAAGGCAGTATGGACCCTTCAGATAATTATTTTTAAACTAATTGATTTACTCTACTGAAAGGGGCAGCAATGCAAGTGTCTTTGGAAGTGGCAGTTCCATTCAACGATGAAGTTTTTGTGTTCAAAATGTTGCCGGTATGGCTTTGTTAAAGACAATAAGGTAAAAAATAGACGATGTTGGGGCCTCAACCAGTCTCTGCCTAGGGGCCCCAAATCTCTAAAACCGCCTTTGTGCGTATCCACTTTTCCATTCTACATAGTGACACCATTTCCACAAATTCCTTGCTCTGCCTGAGGGTGTTAATGGATTGTATTTGGAATCGGTGTGAAAAAGTGGTGTCCCTATCCCTCGAACACATGTTCCTAGTAGTGACACAGGGTTGGGCAAGGGACATCTCAAAATCCTGAACGCTGGTACTCTAGCAATAAAAAAAATTAAATTAAATGATTTCTTGATTTTCTTGACTGATGTGGTCTAAATAAAAGCTCACTTGTGATAACTTCCGATATAATAACATCACCCTAGAATAGGATCGAGGCTACCACTCACCCAAAATAAGCCTGGTAGACATTCACATCCTGTGGTCTGGTAAGCAAAAGAGAATCAGAGTCTGTTACTCTGGTTTAGTTTCTGTTAAGCAGATTCAATCTGCACTTTATTTTATGCCAGCTTAAAGGATATATTGAACATGCAGAGAAAAAAAATAGCCTACTGTCACTACCTAGCTTTTCAACAAAAGTGCCTGAACAAAATAACTGAAATAATAGAACAGAAATTAAAATGTTTTGGTGTTAGCCACGGCTTAAATATTAGGAAGAAATAGACCTAAGAAAAAAAAAAAGTCCTCTACTGTATGCTGCTAACAGTTTATGAGAGAAATAATTGACCTTCAGTGCAAGGCGACTACGAAGGAGTTGATGGTCACAGAACAGAAGGCTTCCTCTGTCTGTGGTCGAAACCCAGAACTATGTCATCTGTGGTAGGCAGGGCTCTGTGCTGGGAAAGAGCAGAAGGATCTGGATTGGCTGGAGATACAGCATTGTGTAGTGTAGGCTGGAGGGTGTCTGGCCTACATGTAGCCTGCAGTAAGCAGGCAGTTCTAAGAGAGGACTACATTACGTAGGCTAGGGTACAGTACGTATAAAGAGCAGTATTATCTGTTTTGGCTGGATGTAGGCTACAGCATGCATGGCTGTAAGAGTAGTATTAGCTGTATTAGCTGGATCTAGGCTACAGCATGAACACAGCAGATGCCTGGCCAGAGGCATGTCTCTGTGCTCCATCCCTAAGGACGAGAAAGGAGGCCAGAAAGAAGACTGGAGGAACACATCAAGGCCATATTCTTCATGCTACAACACACAGCATGGTCAGCGCAGGAGGGCATACCGTATGGTCTCTCTCCAGTGTCACAGCCTCGTTCTGCATCTCAATTCCGACAGCATGACAACAGGAAGTGAAAGGGGGGAAAAAATGGAGAAGGGGGAAGTGGCTGACACATACTTTTCAACGGCTCGGTGGTGGGAGGGGGCTGGCTTTAGGCTGTCCCACTATTGTGATCTGTACTGTAGCACAGTGGGAGACAAATTTAGTGACTCTTCTCTGGCATCATTCCTGACAGTCCTGCTGCTTGGCTGTGGTTGTCTCCCATCTGTCTGTGATGTGGACAACAGCCCCACCCAGCAACACATGATAAATTCCATCTGTGTATATGTACAGCAGAACTCTGGAGCATTTCAACAATGAATATCCAGTGTCCAGAGTGCCTGGGCGGGCTGGCTGATCTAATCCATACAGCTGCAGTGTATCAATGGCCCCACTGCATAGGAAAGAGCCAGAGCACTGCTAGTCTTATATCCTGTGCTGAATCAGGAAGCTGGCTAATTGCAGACTGCTGCAGATCTGTATGCAAACTGAGAGAGCCAAATAGCAGCTCAGCCAAATAACAGCTCTGGTTTACCCAGAGGGAGGCCATTTCATTTTATTTGCCATTCTTTTGGTTAACCTGTGTCTGTTAGATAGAAAGGCGGTAGCCCCAAGAGCTCTGATGATGGTCTAACCAAACCAACAGCTGAAGTAGACTGACCAATAAAAGAAACGACTTAGCATTGACCTGTCCCCTAGGTAGAGTATTTGAATGAGTAGGCAAAGTCAGAAGCCCCAAAAATCTGTGGTCATACTCCTTGCTGTGTCAGCGCAAAGGGGAGGATTCTTACCAAAACCTATTGGTTTTACTAAGAAAATGTTTAAATCTAACCCACTTTCTTGCTCCTACAAGAGTAACTGAATATCCTCCACACTTTGGTTTCAGTCAGGGCATTTGCATGTAATCCTCCTGTAGACCTTGTGAATGGAGAGGATTTTCAAAGAGCCAGTGAGAATAGGTTAAAAGGTGGATTATGTCTGAGAAACCAGCTCAAATCCATAAGCATTGCTGACTTGGGTCAAAGACTCAGAGAAGCTTACCGCCCATTCAGCCAGTCAAGTTCACTGAGGTGTCTACCCCCGCCCACCAATCCAGAGCAAAACTGACTACAGACATCCACCCATAAACAAGATTTTACAAGCTGCATCTCTGCTTTCAGCTATCTAGTTGAAAGAAAAACAATGTGATAGTGTGTGTAGAAAACATTCTCTGAAATGAAAACTATGAATTCAAAACCTCTCAAAGTTCTCTGGTCTCCAGGCATCTAGTTTTGAATAAATACATTCATAGTCAGCCACCCTTCACACATGGGATTAGAAGGCTATAGACCTTAATATGATGTGCTCTTTAGAACAATGCTTTATTTGCTGCAATGCCAGTAAAGGCAGCTGATGTGGAAGAGTCAGCCTTAATCTCCAACTCAGGAGGCCGAGGTAAAGAACTGGAAAGTGGACCTGTGAATTACAAAGGCCACTTTGGGACATCCATAGTAAGTCTATAATCGCAATACAGAATCTCGGGGTCTTTGTGAGGCACCGTACCTAAAAACTTTTTAGTGGTATATTGGCCATAAGCCATACTGTTTTCTTGTGACTGAAGTCAACAGGGCTGCAGCTGGTTAAACATTAATTCACACTTCCTTTCAGAAACAACCACACACAATCATGACATATAATAACTAACAAGAGACTGAAACAGGAGAAAACTATAATTTTGAAGATGCAAATGTTTCTGAACAGCTTACGGCAGGTTTCCCTTTAGAAATTAATGGTGCATAAATATCAGAACTTACCTTCCTTACGTGACTCAAATGTCTGGATATGTGTATAAATTTTAGTAGCATATAGTGCTTCTAACCATTAGAAAGGTTAGAGCGCAACTGTTTGACTACTAGTTTGGATCCACTTCCCCTAGTAATGTCTCAGAACCAATAAAACTTCGACATACATGAGTCAGTTTTGTTGACGTTATGTTGGGACGAGTTTCACCTCAGGCTGAGAGGCTGCATGTGTGTGCCGCACAGAGCTTGTATTGTAGAATTTACTGGAAGCAAATAAGTGTACTGCGAGAAATATGGAAATGTGACCTACTGACTATGCAAAATTCAGTGCAACAGCTCACTACATTACAATTTCACAGCTTAGTGGAAGGGTCCGATATGGACAAGTGAAGAAATATCGACATGATTCAACACTATAATTCTTAATAAATGTTGATGTTGATGTAATTGCATACAGCATGCAAAGAGCTATTCACACAAGTTAGGTAATTGTTGTGTCATTCTACATGAAACCATTTGAAAAATATACACAGAAATTAAATAAAAATATTTCTTACATTGCAGAGAATGAAGTAAAGCTTCATATGACACTAATTAATTTGTTTTATTGTCCTGCAAGCATGCCAAATTGTTTGGCAGTGACTAACATTTTATATGCATTTTGGTATTACAGCCAGGCCAATCTAATACATTATATACACTACAGTTTAATATTTTCTTAATTACATTCTTAATATAAAATAAACAAGAAGGTATGTAGGAAATACAGTAGGCATGACACCAGAACGGACTCTCCAGAACGCACTCTCCAGAACAAAATCTCTCTTCTGAAGAATATTTTCAATACTCCTTCTCTATACGCCTAACCATTGAACCTTGGTATGAAATGCAACATGTTCCGATCTTAAATCTCCATCAGAAACATCATAAGATAACCTACCTGAACACCATTAAATAAAAATAATCCGTTCTGGAAATAGCGGTTTAATATTGTAATGGGCCTACACAAATTTACTATAGCAAGTACAGACCACACAAAAAGAGGAAGACAGACGGGTGAGAGAGATTCATGCTGAAATGACCTTTAGGTTAATTGCGACGCGTAGCAAATGTGATTTATAGAGGATGTTTATATTAATCTGAATATTTTCATCCATCAATATCAGTATTTCACATTTGATATGTGGTTCCTAGCCTGATCCAACCTGGGAACCTAGGGTTATTTATATGATGTCATATCAAGTGTGTATCTTTAAAGACCTCTACATCACACAACATTCTAACAACGAGGAAAAATTTGTGATGGCATGGTCCAGACTGACATCCTAGGAACTTACAGAGAACTAGACAGAGAACATTCTCTTTGGACCATCATACAGCTGAGCGAAATAGCCCAAAAAATTATATGAAGTTATATTCCTGCATTCTTTAGTTGATAAACTATGGATGACTACACATAAAAAGTGCCATTCTGTGGAAATTTTAAGTATAAATAAAACTAAACAAATACAATAGGTAAATACAGATTCTCATTTAGCTTTTTAGCTTTATTTAGCTGGAAGATTCTTTTTTACCAGCAATACTAGAACTGTTATCGTGATAATGTAGGTCTTGATATTCCTGGAAACGCCCCCCGCCCTGAAAAAAAATATTGTTTATTGCCCTGCCACAGTCCACCATACATTTTACTAGTTCGTAGAATATTGCTAGTCTTGAGAATGTCCTACCAAAAGTCCTGACGTGGTCTTCATTGATTCTCAGTGATTCCCAGGGAGCTTATGTCAAGTCCTCTTGACCTTAATGAAACAAACCTTATATAACTGTAACATAAACCCTTTAAGGGACCTGAAGGAAACATCACTAAACATCATTAACATATCCACTGTTTACAAGATAGTACAGTAAAATTGCATATTTATAGGTAGTGGGAATAATATACAAGGCCAGTCAGTGTTATTTCCATTTTAAATATATCAAAATTAACCACAAAATCACAAAATCTTTGTTTGTAATTTAAACAATTTAGAAATATTGAAAATAAATGACAAAGATGTGCCAATACAGCTAATTCGCTTTTCTGGAAACTGGATGTGAGGTTTGTGCCATGTATTAAACAAATTCATTTGATTATATATATTCTAAAATAATCTTAACTTGAACCAATCTTTTCCAGAAATCAACACTTTCTTCAGAGTAAATAATACATGTCAAAGCACACAAAAGGAAGATACAAACATCTGTACCAAAGATATTAAGAATATCAAAAGAAAAATGATAGACAATAAAAGATAAATCAATTATAGATTATGCCAAACCTTGATGTGAAAGCTGGCTTTAAGAGAAAGTTACTGTATAAGTGCATTCCCTAAAAAACAAGAAAACATAAGAAGAATAATACAAAAACATTACTGCCCCAGAAAAATGCTAGCAGAAACTAACATATTCATATTTGGTAGGTATTGCTTCAAAACATCTCATCCTATTTACACTGGGAGATCGATAACAGTGGAAAAACACACTAGGTGAGCTCTTTTTAAAATATTATATAAATATATATATATATGAATGAGAGGATTGCCTTCATTTGGACTTAACCACCTATTCTATAAATTTCCAAAAACCATGCAGTTATCTATATATGCTAGTAAAATAAAGTATGCACTCGAAAAACAACTTGAGGATGACATAATAATGAGGAACATGGTTCATTTTTCAAAATAATTCATTTAGGCTCAGGTTGACCTTTGCAATGAATTGTCCTTATAAGTGCCCATTAGAATGAAGGCAGTGTTGTGACTTGTCATCAAACCACACCATTACTTTCTACTAGACTCAGCCTGAGTGAGGACAACTGAAAATAGACCCTGTGGTGTTTGCAGATGTAAAGCAGGGCCCTGACAGCCCGAACCACAGGCTCCAGTGAGATGCAGTCAGACATGAGAAGCAGGGCTAGCTGTGTCACTGTGCGCCATCGTCTGCTCGCTCCCTGGTTCCAAGCAGCAGGAACCAGCAAGAGTGCTCCAATTAGTGCTAGCGCAGTGAAGAGTGCCCTGGGATAGAGCAAACTGGTTCCCTGAAACTAACAGGCCCTTCTGTCCTTTGCAACTCTCTGCTCCAACCTTGAGTTCCTGGTAACAGACCAGAGAGAATTCTCACCCACTACTTCACTCAGTCACTGATTCGCTCTGTGACCAGGTCAGCACGCTTAGCACACAATAAATACACTAGTTTCAAAGCCTGTAGATCAATGAATAGACTGAAACAGTAGACACTCCATAATCCCCATAAAACCTAAAGGCAAAATTATTATCTGTACAAATTATTATTTCTTTTATGCATTTCACCATTCTTTTATCCCATAAGGAATGTTCAAATCGCTTCGAATATGGTCTGTGTTTTGTTTAGGTGTACTCAGTGTTTTGATACCAGTGCAAATCTCTACCCAAAAAAACATTTGCTTATATTTAGCGAGTATTGATAAAAGTCAACTTGTACAATAGATGTTTACACAGATCAAAACGCAGACATGTTTTAAGCCGAAAACACAGATCTTATTTGAAGTGGATAAAAAAATAGCCCCTATGAAAGAAATGCATGGTGTAATAACGCAAAGAGACGGGTTTCTAGTTTGGCCGCAAGGTTTTATGGGGATTATGACTCATACTATTTCAGTCAATGTCACACAGCACTTTCTATGGCAATGTTGAGGACCCCATTAAACCACTTAGAGGGCTGACAAGCTCCCCTCAGGCTAGCGTTGTCCTTATATTCTTTTTTGCATCTACATCAGGCACCCTAAGGGAAATTATATACTGACAATTGAGAAAGGTTGGGTACAGAAATAGTAGAATTCCCAAGCCCTTGATTGTGGGGAATATATAAAGCTAAAAGTTGAAAAAGTGAAACAGTGTGTTCTAAAAAGCCAATCCTCCTTATTGAATGAAGTTGTCAGCCTAGAGTGGGAGAGTTCAGAGATGCTCTGAAACAGGTTGAGCTTTGGGAAGAGAAAGCAATCTAAAGGACAGAAAAGGAAACAAAGATACGCCTAGGAGAAAATTAATAGAGAAAGTGTCATATAGAGAGAAACAGAAGAAATAGGATAAAGAGAGAAAAAGGGAAAATAGAGTGCGAGCCAATGAGGGAGATGGGCATCCCTCCACAGCATTGGCCTTCACTCCTCCAGCTCATTAAACAGAGAGTGGCTGGCTCTGCCATCTGCTGCACGCCACCTTCTTTTATCCATCGCTCACTTCTCTCCGTTTTTAGACATGGTCCGTTCTTCACAGTCCCACTGAAACTGCTGGGCCCATCTGCTGTTTTTCCCTTTTCTCCGTTCCTTTGCTTCAGCAAGATCGACAGACGAACCGGAAGAGTACATGTGAGAGGCGGGACGAAGAGAGATTGTGGTTGGCTGCGTCCTCTGGGGCCATCAGGACTGTTAAGCCAGGTATTCCAAGCCCACTACAAGGCCTTTACCATTTGACCCAATGACCTTAACCCAGACAAAGCTGATGCATTTCTTGTGGCCATCTGAGACTTATTGGTCAGACAGTCCAGGCCTTGTATGGTAATAACCTTCATAAGCTCCATCTATTAGAGTGCAGAATGAGTGTCGGAAAACCCTACAGGAAAGATAGGTAGGTAGCGATACTGTGCGTATGGCTTGCAAAGGAGCGGGTTGATGAGGAGCCAATTTACAGCACAGTAGCAGTAGTATATTCAGAAGATGTATAAAGGCACTGAGGAGGCACTGGACTTGTGCTAGCAATAAACACAGCTAAGCTTGGTCACAATCTCAGCACAAGCAGGCGGAGCAGCAGATCTGCTCATCTAATGTGACTTAATAATATAATATTTATAAATATCCAGGCAAAGGGAGACTGAATTCATTGTCATTACTGTACACATTACAGTCAGCTGTCAGGGTGTGTACACATGGAATTGTCTCTGCCCATAGGATTTCATCTCAAAGATGCTAGCAAGGAAATTATTTTGTGGAAAGTGGGTGGGCAGCTGGAAGGGGGGGGGCTAAAACCCAAGTTGTCAAGCAGCATGTAGGCAGTGGGAAGATGGAGAGGGAAGGAAAGCATGCTAAGAAGACTGGAAGACAGTAGAGGAGGGGTCCTGGGAGGTTCAGGCTGCAGCTTCCCCAACCCAGGAAGAGAGTGTGTATTAACTGTGCTCACTCTTGACAGAGGGTCCAACTCCTACTGAAGTCATCTGTTCAGATTTAGGCAATTGGATAGGGTTAATCACGAAATACTACTCAGCTAAATAATGGCTACATATACATACATAATGTCTTCTGGTTGCTAACTTAGTACACAAATGAAGAAAAATGTCACAACATGTATAAATATGTATATCACTGGAACGTGTGGTTTTCTGTTGATTACCCCTTTAAACACCAACCACCATTTTTCTACCCTTATTCCAACAACTAAGTTGACTTAGAACCCATTGTAGTTCACAGCAATAACCTGGGAGCAATTAGGGTTAACTGCCTTGCTTAGGAACAGCAAAAAAAAAATCTGTTACTTGCCAACTCAGGAATTCAATCTAATCACATTTTAGTTCCTGGTCAGATGCTCTGACCACTA
>JACXGI010005847.1:23953-44976 GCA_016801175.1 Esox masquinongy
TAGTGAAGGTTGTAGAGCTGTAAGGTATTACTGTAGTTAAGGATGTAGGGCTGTCAAGAGGTGTTACTGTAGTGAAGGTTGTAGAGCTGTAAGGTATTACTGTAGTTAAGGTTGTAGGGCTGTCAAGAGGTGTTACTGTAGTAAAGGTGGTAGGGCTGTTAGGAGGTGTTACTGTAGTAAAGGCTAAAGGGCTGTTAGAATAGCTACTCATGGTCCTATTTCACAAGTTAGCTAAGCTTTATCCAAGCCTTGGTTCACCACTACAAGGTTAATGTTGATAAACAAAAATGTCAGAAACATACATTCCGCAGAGGAGTTTTTAGGGGAGAAACTGGAGGTGGCTGAGATTATTTTGACCAAAACTGACCCTTGACCCGAATAAAATAAGTGTGTGTGTTGCTCAGACTGTACAATCATGTCTCGATCCCACCTAGGGGGTATGTGCAAAATCATACATAACCCACTTCCTGTTTGTGTATACTACTAGAAACAGTCAACCCATTTCCTGAAGCCACTATTTTTAGACACAGTAAGCGGAACTGGCATGTGCAAAAGCAAAGCAGTGACAATCACTGCAAATAGGCACAGTAATTATATATCGAATGCAGTGTAAAATAATATTTATATGCACATTAATCATTTGATATTAAACTGATCATGGTAGTAGGCTGATAATGCACCAATCATGGAAACACTTCTTAAAATCAGTGAAAATTCTAAATTGAAGTTAGCATACATCAAGTAAAAAATGCATTTACTAGGACATGTAAAAACCTTAATAATCATTCCAGTTGTGGATTTTATCTGCACACGTGCTAGCACCAGCTAAGAATCCTCCCTGTTTATCATAAGTGAAGGAACTACAAAGTATGTCTTAGTTTAATATGCAAACATTGTATGTACTCAGAATCAAATGGGGTTTATTCTGATTGGTGATTTTCTGCATTCAACTAAGTCCCATCAGAACTATGGTAGGGCATTGGTATGATACCACTGACAATGATGGGGAGCAATCTCACCTGCTGAAGATTGTAAATTGTCTCTTTCTTCCTGAGTCTCGAAGAGCACAACAGTGGAGCCCAGTGAGCAACCAGCAGGGCTACAAGCCAAATCTCAATGTCATATGTGTGGTACTTTATCTCCGCCCCACTGATCTCATTGACATGAATCAAATTATTATGTATAAAATTCTTTATAATACATGAAAGCAAATTGGTTGAAAACTAACAAAATGAGACTGTAGTCATAAAGACTGTCTTTTCATTGCCATCAAGTATCTTTTTATGATTTAATTAAGACACCGCTCAAATGGCACATTCATTTTTTATGTATCTGGATAAAGACGCATCATCTCTGCTGAACGTCAACACAACAATGGAAATCATGGATACAGAAAAATCTACTTTCCAGTTTGAAAACATTGGGAAATGTCTCAGGATCACTGAGGAGAGGTTATGAGACCTAGGAAGTATTCCAACACGAGTTCAAGTAATTGCTACTGCACTGAACAATGCAACTCTCAAATAATTTGTGAACATTTACAAAACTAACTCTTGAAAAGGGACAGATTATGGTTGACAGCAATGTGGGCTTGACTTTTCGTTTTCACACTACTAATCGATGACTACTTTTCTGGTTGACTTGAGGTGATGAAAGTGGTTACTGGTATTACTACAACTATTGTTTGACATATTTTGCAAAAGTTGATTTCTGCTTGTGGTCTGCCGTTTTGAGTGGGAACCATGTCCAAACCTGATTAAGTAGTTTTTAATCGTTTACCAATTCTTCAAGCATTGCTTCCTGCTTTGCGTGTAGTACTTGGTCCCTTCCATTTCATCACTTATCTTTCATTACAGAAATACAAATTGATTATGTTGAAACAGAAAAGGAAACACCAATATATGTTTTCATTAACTTATTAAAGTATCTCTTCTTGCCTACCATGGCAAATATGCAAATCTATACTGTGGGACATATTTATACCAGTGTCCATTTTCTACAATCTATACCACCACACCCCTTGCTAGGCCACCTTTAGTATCAGTCAATAGCTGTTACGATTTCCTATTTCATTTCCAGAAACCTTTCCCATGTTTGAATACATACCTTGGTCCATCCTGACTGTACACCTAGCCCTTGGATAAGTTGGACTGCTATTGTATCAGACAGGCTACATCAAGCAAAGTGGTCACTTGTCAGCTGAATGAATCCTTTATGAAATCAGATCAGAGCACATGGGCCAATCTGCTTTCATGGTGCAAGTCTAGCCTATAGCCAGGGTGACAGATAAAAAAAAGTAATACAGAGTTCATAAATTACATTTGAGTTTACTTAACAATTGTTAAGAACTCCCATCTTTAATTCCTGTTATTTGAAGTTGGCTTATCCTAGTTGGCTAAATCCTATAAACAGCAGATAAAGGTGGGGAAAGTCATCCCCTATGACTTATCCAGTGTTTTATACAAATGGGGGTCAGTCACAATTAGTCCCTACAGCAATAATATACAGCTCCGGAAAATATTAAGAGACCACTGCACCTTTTTCTTTCCTTTCCAAAAAAGTCGAAAAGCAAGGTTTTGAGTGAGGAACAGAAGGGTTAAAATTAAGAGACCACTGCAAATTGAACGCTTCTGTTCCTCACTCAAAACTTTCCTTTTCAACTTTTTTGGAAAGGAAAGAAAAAGGTGCAGTGATCTCTTAATTTTTTACAGAGATGTAGATCTACACCCAATGGCCCCATCATCATAGAGTTACACAACATCCACTAATCATAGTTTCTCGCCCCCTTTCAGTGAGGGCTTATACAATCCAAAGTCAGCCTTACACCACAGAGCTGCTCACAGACAAAGCAGAGAGAAGGTGAAACCCCAGGGTGGCTAAAAGGGAGCAACTATACAACACAGGAGAGCAGCATCCATCTCTGACGTTGGTAAACTTCATGCTAGCTAGGTGACCACCAGGCCAGAGCAACCTCAGCCCTGATTGGGTAAAACAACAAGGTCACATCCCTCCACAGAAACAGAATGATGACAAACAGACCCCGAAACCACAGCAATGTGACAAACACTCATGTACCCTCAATGTGGATAACAAGAAGGCCGGGTCTAGCAAACAACATTCCCATTTCTGTGACATACCACCCCCAGGTCCAATACCATAAGAGTCCATGAAGTCAAACAAGGGTCAGTCAGCCAACCAACCAACACCTGAAACAGTCAGTCAGGTTAGCCAGCCCAGTGATGTGAGGTCTTCTGCACGGCTCCAACCAGAGGAGGAAGTGACCTTCTGTTCCCATCAGCTCAACATTATCTTCTGCTCATTAATTCAAATCAGCCCACACAAACACAATGCCCACACTGGTGCTGTCCAAAGCCTGATATTTGAATAATTACCAGGGGTCACCAGGGTGTTTACAACACCGATGGTTGCAGTAGTTTTCCAAAGCAGGTCTGGGTCTTAAAACAGGAACCATAGTCATCCAGTGGCTGAACTTCAGTTCCCTCTACTACCAACCAGTAAATCTGGAGCTGGAGCATGTCTCTAGGCACAGGCTTTAAATCATCACTACATGTTGAGTGGGATTAATGGGATCATAAATAGGTTTAGGTTGCAGCAGGTCTTATGTGCTGCACTGTGGCCTGGTCAAATCAACTCCTCTCTCACCTTTGGGTACATGCTCAAGATGTCACCCCTTTCAGACACTCAATCCGAGGCTGACCTGTGAAGGCCTCTTAAAACAAGTGTGAACGTGAAAGTCAGTACACCTTTGATTGTACTGAATCAGTAACCACACCAACTCCCATGACAGTAAGGGATCTTTTATAGAAAGTGTGTTGAGCGTGTGTCAGGGGTCTGTTCTCTTCCGTATGTGCCAGTCTTTTGGTTCTGCTTTCCTTAGAAGTCTAAGGGTTCCTGTGGCTTTCCAGCAGGCCTAGTTCCTCTCAAGGAGCAGCCTGCCTGGCCGGACTCAGCCCAGATGGAGCTGCCCGCCCACTGTTTGTACCCAGACCACCGCAACAATGCCGCCATTCTAATGGGCAGCAGGCAGGGCTGGAAGGGGACTGGCCTGCCTGCCTTGTGGGCCACAACACAACACTGCTCCTTCCTCCCAAAGCTGCTGAACTGAGAGACATGAAGCACAAAGGAAGAGGACAGAGCGAGCAGGGCTAATCTGGCTCTCTGCCACCTCTACTCCCACTAAACAGAGACCACACAGTGCTAGGGTTGTTTTAATCACAGGGAATAATATGAAATCTATGAAAGCTGCTCACTGACTGCAGTGTAACAGTGGTTATAGTGCATTGTAAGAGTATTGGCAGTGCTACTAAAACAGATGTTGTGGTAAATAATCCTGTATATCCTAACATGATCCGCAACATCCAGGCAGGACAGAACAAGGCCAAGGGACAGACTGTGTGTGACTAAATACTATCTGGGGCTTCCCTTCTGGCTGCCATACAGCTACTGTTAAGTCTTTCAGACACAGGTTCCAATGCATGCTCCTGAAGCAACATTAAAACTAACTGCACTCCATTGATCAAACAAACTTTTCCAAAAAATTGTATGATTGTACAAAAAGTTTCCACTGACAGTGGTAAAAAAAAAAATATACGAACAGAAACTTGTAGACAGTCTAGTGCTATCCGAATCATCATCATCCTCACTGCCACTTTTATCTTCCATCACTCTATGAACAGGGCTGGATTAATGAAGGGGGTTACCGTGGCTGAAGACCTTGGGCCCAAGACCACAAGAGGCAGAAAGAATCAGTATATATTTAGATCTTTCTTCAACCTAGAGACAGGAAATTTGCATTTAGGGCAGCATGCAAGTCAAATATAGACTAACATGCTTGCTGCGTTGTCACTACGTAGGCACAATATAATCCATAGAAGGTTTTGTCAAGACACAATTTAAACTCATGGGTGCACTATAAATGGCTGTCAGTCCTGACTTGAATGGAAACTGCCATTTAGAGACTATCCAGGGATTATATTTCTATAGTTGGTCAATTTATTACAATGCTTTTCAAAAGCTGGGGGAAAAAATGCTTGTTGCATACAAGAGCAGACTATTTTGTCTGTAGAAACTACATTTTCACATTCAACAACGCAGTGTGTCAACAGCAGCAATGCTTTTCAGTTGCTTATTTTGACATAGGGAGCACATCAGCCATCACCGGTGAATAGCCTACAGGTCTTTTTCATTAAGCGGTGCCACTGGAAAGTCTATTTACCAGCCTACTGTAGCCAATTATGTATAGATGTCCTCCTGCTTTCTTCATTGGCCTGTGTATTATTTGCATTCACATCCAGGGCTTGGTTTACCAAAAGCACCTTTAAAGTTCACCATTAGAACCTTGGTGGGTCTCTGTTTCTCAAGGTCTCTGTTAGCAAAAGTTCCAATCCAAGGCACTCTTTATGTGCCAAATGACCAGGAAGAACCAGTTAGGTACTTTCTCTCGATTCCGAGTCCCTTTACACAGAGATCTTAGCCAAACATTGAATCAATAGGTGTTTAGTCTAGCTGTTTCTTTGTGAACAGCCATAGCGTCACAGCAAAGCTGAAATAAAAAACATGACAATTTAATAATATTTAAGTAAATTACGCCTATACATCTTTCGTTGCCTGAAAGAGGCATAGTTAAACCATAGATATAATATACAATATCAGGCATTAAACCTGAGACCAGTTCTGAAGTTAAGCAACTTGACACACAAAACAGATCAAATGTATAAGACTGGAATCCCTTTTATAAGTAATCGTGTAGAGATGCAATAAGATATATTTATTATTGGGGGTGTTCAGAGTACTTCGAACAAAGCATCATAATGGATATGCAGAATTTCGAGAATACAATTATGATGACTATGTTTTTGTAATAATCTTTGATCAACAAAACATTAAAAATCAGCTGCAGTAGGCATCCCATTCTATATTTTTAATTAAAATTACCCCCTGGGCCGAGGATTTCTAAACACAGCCCGGTCTACAAACAAAGAAAAGACCATCAGAACAAAAATATAATTGGGAAGAAAAAAAAGAACAGAAAGTGGCCGTTGTTTAAAGGTCAGGGTTCCTATTGGTCAGGCTTCAGATGCCTCATGAGCAATCAGAAAAAGACAGCACCAGCCATTGCTGTCCCTCTCATCCTGCTGTGTAAGCGGAGCTCAAAAGCCCAGGAAACCTGTAACACACACCCGACCAGAATGTATGCAGTGATGAAAATGAACACATTCTCCCTTTGCCAGGATATATGCAGAGGCTATAAAAAGCATGAGATGAGCAGACAGCCTGCATGTGCTGAGATTGACCAAGCTCGGCTGCACCTCTCCTACTGTTAACACAATACGCATCTCTGCTCAGTGTCACGGAGTCACACAGTCGCAGTTTCTCACTCCTCCGGCTGTTACACTGTGGCAGTGATCTCTGTCAGACACTAATGCTTCATTAAGACAAGGGAGTGCAGAGATAAGCTGCAGCTGAAACCTCTAGTCTCTTCCAGCCTTCCCTGCTCAGTGATTAACACCATCTGCCCATCAGTCAGTCAATGGTTCAGGATGACAGACAGGGCAGAGGGGATGTGGTTGTTTTATTCCACAGTAGCACGGGTCTCCCTCAGTAGATTGTGTCTAAAAAAAGGAATGCTGATGGATAATTTTACAGTGACACTGGGGGCCTTTTTTTATATATAATTTTGACCGAAAGTTTAAATCAATGTTTGATTACACTGTTTTTATTGATTTTGGTAGAGTTGGTTTCACATTGTAAAACTGTCAAACTAAAATTGACAGACAAAATGACATGGGCATTCTGGTCATTTGTTTATTCTACAAAATGCTTACATTAAATTATTTTCACGATTATCATGAAGCATCACTGCCTTTATATTACCTTTGCTTTGGCATACGATTAAGGTAAAATAAACTTTGTTGGTTTTCATTGCAATGTTTTTTCCTAAATTTAGTGTGTTTTCCCCCTTAGTGTTCTCAGGAGTTGAAACTATTTATTTTAAATAAAAATCATCATATAATGTACATTTAGAGTAATGGACTGTGTCAGGTAACAAATAACAAACACACTTCAAATGCCAAAATCGCAAGGCTTTCATTGAGTAAACGCCATGTTGATGTAGAGATGCAAATTATATTTAAACAATGGCATCAACATAGGCATCAGTGTTTCCATGTTTTGATGTTTCTCTTCAGTTCAATAGTTTAACTGAGGGAAGACCAAGGCATGGCGGTGGGAGTGGCGTATGTCAATCATAAGCTCCACCATTACATCTAAACCCACTAAAATAGTACTCCGGTCCAGCCTCCTCTCTCCACCATCCGCTCTGGCCTTTTGAAAAACCACAATCAGGCTACAGCAATTAACACCTAAATAAAATAATAATAAAAATCTCTACCTGGCAGGGGAGAGTAGAAACACACAAGTTCTGAGTTCCCTGTACTTATGTTTTTTCCTAGGAATTAGTATTTTTCTGCCTACTCTCTACCAACCCCTACTTGATGGATAATTGATATCTATAGTGTGGTTTTGCATGCGGCTAAAAGAGCAGTACACAGGACATGCCCATAAATATGCGTATTCAGTCCTGGTGCAGAGAGGTGGAAATCATTGGTGCCCCTGTGGGAAGTGCAATTGAGGTAAGCCCACAGGCTGCTATTTACTCATCTTTGCATACATGTCATAAATGGATAAATAACACAAATTCAGTTTCACTGTTACTGTGGAATTTCCCTGTCTATGGCGTTACATTAGTGCCAAATGTCACACAGAAGGAAATGCGAAAGCAAGATAATACTATTTTGCTGAACGAGGAAAGCGCAGTGAAGGGCCTTATAAGTAGCTAGCTGCTGCCTGCTGTTTGTAGACAGTCATAATGATCAGAGCATTCCTCTTAAGAGATCTAGGTGGGACAACCATTCAACCCAGAAGCAGTACACATTAAGTACACCTTAATAAAGAATGACTATTAGCAATGTCAGTGTCCAAACAAAGAAAGGATAATATACAGCTCCGGAAAAAATTAAGAGACATCTGCACCTTTTTCTTTCCTTTCCAAAAAAGTTGAGAAGGAAAGTTTTGAGTGAGGAACAGAAGCGTTCAATTTGCAATGGTCTCTTTTTAACCCTTCTGTTCCTCACTCAAAACCTTTGACTTTTTTGGAAAGTAAAGAAAAAGGTGCAGTGGTCTCTTAATTTTTTCCGGAGCTGTATATTATCCTTTCTTTATTTTCAATTATTTCATTTATGTCTGGACAGGAAACATCCTATATCATCATTTGGCAAATGTATTTTAATTTAGTGCACACAGACAGCATCTCGGCAATTTTCTTCCATGCTCTGCCTCACCCAAAGGCTAACCTAATCAACACTTCTACAGTAATATTAATTCAGTATATGGTGTTTGTCATTAACCTTAAGAGGTATTTGAGAAGGTCGGCTTTGGCTACTGTCAGGCTGTAAAATGATCTACAGCAATAGCATGAAATGACTTAAGTAAAGTCTATGGTCTGTTTTGAATAACAAAATTTGCCCAGCCAGAAATTTATAACCATATATAGGCTATAGATATGAAAGAAATGTAGTTAAACAAAATTACATCTATCCTATTGATTATCTCATACAAGCTTTTGGTAGAGAGCTACAGGGCAAGTATAGAGCAAAACAATTCACTGCATGTAGCATTGGCATACATAATTCATGCAAGCAAAATATTCTAATCGTTCATCCTGATATGTAAATAAATTAATGATCAGGAAAACACACCTTCACATAACATTTCCCATAAGAGGCTGAACAGATATTCATTGACACTTAAAATCTGACATTAAATGATTCTACAAAACTAGTTTGACTCTTGTCACTCTGCTATCCCGATTAAAACGCTGCAAAATAATCTTCCAATGTTAATTGCCCCCATGGCAATTACTACATTTTTACAATAACGGTTAGATTACTTTGAGATCAGGGAACCACAGCTCTGCGCACATGTCACATTCAACACTATTCTAACAGCATACCTGTCACTATCTCACTTTCAAAACCAAATGTGTGGAGCAAAGATATCAGCAACTCTTGGCAGAATAATTAAGGTTTGCTCCGCAAAAATATTTATTCTATTAAAACCAGCTGCCTTTCAAAAACCGCCCTAATCATGGTATCATTAGATGGGTCGGCTTGTTCTTACATATTAAAAAGTTGAGATAAGCCCAGTCTTCACTCACTCCATTTAAACTAAATCTCAATGCTTTCAGTGTACACTTACCCTCATAGATTTAAATTGAATTCAAAATGAAAAATTCAGCATAAAAGACATACTTGGAAGTAATAGTTTTTCATGAGATGGCCATTAACAATTTCTGTATCAGGTTTTCTCAAAGCTCACCCTTCAGGAAGAATAGTTTCTGAGGTGTACTCACTTTTTAGGACCAAATAGCATTGAACTAAATGTAATAAAAAATTATATTTATTTCCTATTCAACAAAATGTGAGGACTCAAATGACAACATATATTAAAAACTGAATGATCAATGACTTCATACCAGATGTCACCTTTCATGTGACATTTTTACAAAACATTCACAGACCCAAACAGACATTTACATTCACGTAATAGAGCAGATGCTCTCACCCACAGTGACTTACAGTCTTGAGTGTACACATTGTCATACCTTTCTCGTACTGGAAATGTGCATAGCAGACTCATCACAACTTCAGCCTAGAGAGAGACAAAATCCCTTGTGTGACCAAGAGAAAGTGGTTGTATTTAATTTTGACAGAATTATTTTGGATTCATAAAGATATTTAGGTAGAGAACGACATACCTATCCATGAAGATAGTAAGACGAGTTAAAAGCTGTATTCCAAACGCAACTACAATGCTCACACGCAGACTCGATAGGCCCAAAACTGACATGTTGAAACATCTGCATATGAGTTAATAGCTGTGTACAGTGGATATAAAAAGTCTACACACCCCTGTTAAAATGCCAGGTTCTTGTGATGTACAAGAATGAGACAAAGATAAATCATGTCAGAACTTTTTCCACCTTTAATGTGACCTATAACGTGAACAATTCAATTGAAAAACAAACTGAAATCATTGAGGGGGAAAAATAAAAAACTCACAATAACCTGGTTGCATAAGTGTGCACACCCTTAAACTAATACTATGTTGAAGCACCTTTTGATTTTATTACAGCACTCAGTCTTTTTGGGTAGGAGTCTATTAGCATGGCACATCTTGACGTGGCAGCCCTCCTCAGATCACCCCACAGATGTTCAATTGGATTCAGGTCTGGGCTCTGGCTGGGCCATTCCAAAACATTAATCTTCTTCTGGTGAAGCCATGCTTTTGTGGATTTGGATGTGTGCTTTGGGTCTTTGTCGTGCCGAAAGGTGAACTTCATCTTCAGCTTTCTAACGGACGCTTGAAGGTTTTGTGCCAAAATCGCCTGATATTTGGAACTGTTCATAATTCCCTCCACCCTGACTAAGGCCCCAGTTCTAGCTGAAGAAAAACAGCCCCAAAGCATGATGCTGCCACCACCATGCTTCACTGTGGGTATGGTGTTCTTTGGGTGATGTGCAGTGTTGTTTTTGCACCAAACATACCTTTTGGAATTATGGCCAAAAGGTTCAACCTTGGTTTCATCAGACCATAACACATTTTCCCACATGCTTTTGGGGGACTTGATGTTTGTTTTTGCAAACTTCAGCCAGGCTTGGATGTTTTTCTTTGTAAGAAAAGGCTTCCGTCTTGCCACCCTACCCCATAGCCCATTCATATGAAGAATACGGGAGATTGTTGTCACATGAAGCACACAGCCAATACTTGCCAGGAATTCCTGCAGTTCCTTTAATGTTGCTGTAGGCCTCTTGGAAGCCTCCCGGACCAGTTTTCTTCTCGTCTTTTCATCAATTATGGAGGGACGTCCAGTTCTTGGTAATGTCTCTGTTGTGCCATATTTTCTCCACTTGATGATGACTGTCTTCACTGTGTTCCATGGTATATCTAATGCTTTGGAAATTCTTTTGTACCCTTCTCCTGACTGATATCTTTCAACAATGAGATCCCTCTGATGCTTTGGCAGCTCTCTGCAGACCATGGCTTTTGCTCTGAGATGCAACTAAGAAAATGTCAGGAAAATCCTACTAGAACAGCTGAACTTTATTTGTGATTAATCAGTCACTTTAAATGATGGCAGGTGTGTAATGACTTCTATTTAACATGAGTTTGAATGTGATTGGTTAATTCTGACCATAGCCACATCCCCAGTTATAAGAGGGTGTGCACACTTATGCAACCAGGTTATTGTAAGGTTTTTATTTTTCATTTTTCCTCCTCGAAGATTTCAGTTTGTTTTTCAATTGAATTGTTCACATTATAGGTCACATTAAAAGTCGAAAAAGTTCTGACATGATTAATCTTTGTCTCATTCTTTTACATCACAAAAACCTGGCATTTTCACAGGGGTGTGTAGACTTTTTATATCCACTGTATATTAGCGTTATTAGCTGTGCTTGCAATAGTACATATGACCCTAGAAAACCAAACCTTTTAAGCAGCAAGTGATGTTGTCCCATTCACAGAGTGCACTGCACACAAAAGTCAGTATGAACCAGTCCAAAATGTCTGCCAAGTCCCCTTGTCTGGAGAGTTTTTATGAGAGGTTTTAAATATGTAGAGAAGAGAGCACAAAGACACACTTTGGGATAGCCTAATCGGGACACCGCCACCCACACAGCCTCCATGTGTAGCACATGGACACATATACCTAAGCTGTCCACATTTGTGTTATTCAAGAGCAGTCTTTTCAGTGTTACAAAGAGTTAAAATACAGATTGCACTAGTTACAGTAGATACTGATTCCGGATGCAGTGGCACTTACTTTCATATCCTTTACACATACACCAGGTGGACATCCCAACAGCGCAGCAAAAGACCAACTCAAAAGACAAAACATGCAGACCCCAAACTTGTTGAAGTCTGGTTTCCCAAATACCTCAGTGGATAATGGGTGCAAAGATCATCTGCCCAGATATTGAAGATGGGCATTTGTGCATTAGCAGAAACATTTTCACACCTCCGTGACTGCCCAAATATTAATGCAATATATAAAGATGACCTGGCACAAGCTACATTAGCCCATGTACCCTAACAACGACCCTACAAAACCAGGGAAGACAGAATTGTTGCAGAATACTTATATGGTTGTAGATAAATAGTGGCCACAATGAGGCTACATTGTCACAGACATGCATTCCACAGCACGCTAAGGCATGTACAGATAACATACAGTGCAACATCTGTAACGAGTTTGACAGGCAGGCAAAATGTAACAAACATGACTGACAGTGGTTAAACGACCAGGCAGACACACGTGAACACAACATCCTCAACAAACGCATTTCACCATAAAAATCAAAACACGTTAAATAGACAGACAACAGCGTGAGTAGTTTTATATATAGCACAACTGCAACTAGATTGAGCTGTGAACAGGAAAAGGTGATCCATTCAGCCATAACAAGGTTAGCCTTGCAGACAGTAACATGCCACTTCCTGTTATGGGTAGCTTTATACAAAGGAAATGTGTCCTTTGTACGTTATTGCTGACCTGTCGGTGGCCACAATACGGGAAAACTGTACAGTACGGCAAACAACCCGTTGTTACAGCAATGGGCTGAACCTCGTCGCGATACACGGCAGTCCTGTGACAGAAGTAAGGGACGCTGTGCTAACGCTATTATATTATTATAATGTATGTAGCTAATAGTAATATCCCAGCTGAAGCAATTAAAAAAATGAAATTGCATGTATCTTATAGAGGTAACAGTCATGGCGGTATTAAAAGTCATAACAAAACCGCGTAATATTGACATCTTCAAAAATCATGAGTTTTTTCTGTGCAGATACATTGCTACACAACGCAAAAGAGAGGAAACGCTGCTTGAGTGTGCAACAACTCACCGTATGATATAATGACCAGATTGATGTCTTTATAGCATAACTCGGTAGGCCATGAAGATAAAGTCTGTTATTGCGATCATCCAGTTTTTCTGCAGTAAATCGAAGACAATCCCAAAGTGAGGTTCGGCCGGGCGCTGTTATGCAGAGTTCGCACAGGCCTCGTAAAGGAAATGGATGGTCTCTCCCTCCGTCCAGCCAGCAGCAGTACGCATGCGCTCTATTTCTTGGCATATTTCCATAATTGGGTCCTTTTTGCTGACTGAAGAAATGTGAGCTATGAGCACAACCTGGTGGTCTAACGAATGATGTATAAACCACCAATAGTAACCACTATAGTTTCAACATACCATTTATTCATACATTCGAAATCAGTAACATTCGGGCCCCACCCTCTTACATTCCAAAACATTCCCAGTCCTTGGGCTTGCATATATACATTATTAGTTTTTTGGTATTCACTGTCACTTCCAAAATTATTGGCACCCTTAATACAGATGAGGGGGGATGTAAAAAAAAAATTATACGTAATGAAAATGAGCTATTTTTGTAATTTTTTAGGAATGTATCTTTTTGTCAATAATGAATTTAAGCAGCCCCAAACATCAAAGGTCATATTTTACAGTTGGGATAAGATTATTTCTGTATTGTACATTTTTTATTCTAATATTTTGAGGTACTGGATTTTTCCATTTCCATAAGCTGTAAGCCGTAATCATCTAGATCGAAACAAAAAAGGCTTGAAATGTTTCACTTTATGTGTAATGAATCTAGAATATATGGTGTCACTGTTTGATATGAATTATGGAAAAATATGAACTTTTCCACAATATTCTAATTTTTTAAGATGCACCTGTACACTACTCACTACAGATAGTTTTGGATACTGACCGAAATGCTATTGCTAAGGCCTTCCATAGCTATTTTATTGCTGCAGGCAGTCTCTTTGAGAAAACTTCCGCATCTCCCACAAATAAAAGAAAAAAAGGACAATTATGTAATTATACAGAAATCCTCTGGAATTAACAGTTTTGGTTTTTCCCTGAGTTTTATTTCCAACTACATAGGCGGGTGCTAAATGCAAGTAAAAATAAGCTGCTCTCAAGGTCCCAAATTCTACAATTGGATGATTTAAAAAATTACTCTCCTTGATGGCTCTTTTATAGAACAGGCTCCTACCTACAAATACCTCAGGATTTGGCTAGATGATAATCTTTTAAAACACATTATTTAATTGGTATAGAAGCTGAAGATTTTTTTGATGCAAACAAATCGTTTACTCTCAGCACACAGAAAAATGTACCGGATACTTGGTAGTGGTTGATTATAGTGATGTGCTAAATATTCATGCTTCAGTGTCAGGATGGAAACCTCTTAATGCAGTCATCATGCAAGCATTGCATTATAGAATGGTTGCAAACTTGCACTCATAACTGTCTTTTATACACTTAAGTTGTCATGGACTTCCTGACTAGAAGAATGGCCAGAGACTGGTTTTCAAAGGTGATCTCAAGGCCAGCACAGTAACCTTCTGCTGCCACAAGGCAACTTAAATGTTTGACCTTTTTATTTTTCACTTTGACTGCTTTTTTATATTTCATACATTATTTTATATTTGTATGCTTTTTATTACTCAACTGAAAAATAACTTAAGTCTTTTTCTTTATAAAAGTTCACCTTTCACCATTACAACCTGAATTCCACAGTCAAGACAATTCTGGAGCAGCTTCAGGGAAAATCTGTGAATGTTTTTGATTGGCCCAGCCAAATCCAGGATTGAAACCCCATTGAACATTTGTTGGGACATTTGAAGGTCTCAGTACACTGATGTTTCCCATCCCATATGCCACAAAAACTGCCCAAATCCAGGTTTGCAAAGCTGGTAGAGGTATACCTACAATCTGAAAATCTGTGGCTTTAATTGAAGAGGGCAGCCCATAAGCACAGAAAGAAGAATCTTAAGGATCTAGAAAGATTCTTTATGGAGAAATGGTACAAGATCCCTTTCAATGTGTTTTCTAAAGAATTTGTAGGAAAAAGCTGTGCCGTTACCCCTGCAAGGGGAGGTTGCAAAGTAATGTACAAGGTCGCCAAAGATTTTGAAATATTTTAGAGAATACATTTATAATTTCAGAAATTAAGTCAAATGTATTCTACATGTTGGAAAATTACAATACAAGTCATTACCTATGTTTATTTCATACAACTGTCTTTTTTCATCATTATCAACGCTGTCAATTTGAAGTGACTATGGTGTATTCCTCTGGCTACACAATGAAAACAAGTCAAAAGTATACATATAAATCAATAAAAAAACAATTTCAAAGATTTTACTGAATTACTACCGGGTACAGTGAAAACTGGGATATTTTAGTGAATAACATACGTGTACAGCGTACCACTGGCCATCAAAGTTGATAATTTTCCCACCAAAGTTGGTCGCCTAACTGAAATCAGGACAAGACCCTGGTGAGGACAACAAGCATGCAGATGAGCTTCGCAGACGTATTTGTGCTTAAATTCCTCAGTTGTGAAAACTCCATTGCATGGGCTTTCCAGGTGGCTGGTCTCAGACATTTACACAGGTGAAAGAGCTAGATGGAGAGGTCCTGGGCAGCCATGGTTACACGTGGTCTGTGGTTGTGATGTTTGTTGGACATCTCACCAAATTCACCAAAATTAGGTTAGATGCAGCTTATGGTAGAGAAATTAACACAAATCTCAGGCAACAACTCTTGTAGACATTAGTGCTGTCAGCATCCCAATTGCTAACTCCCTCAAAACTGAAAAATCTGTGGCATTGTGTTGTTACAAAACATGTTGCTTCATCCACAAGAGTTCTGGCCAAGGCCCATCCCATATATTTTTAGGGCCACTGAAACGGAACCCATCGGTTGCTGGGAGAAGCAAATGCTATGGTTGTTTCCTTGCGGAGAAGAAACTAACAAAACTGGAATTAGCTTTTGCTTGGAACAAGGTAGCCAGGTAAGCATTTTTGTGTATCTTTAATACTCGTTTACCAATTGCCTTCTAGACTATTTCAAAAGGCAATGCCAAAAATCTTCATGGAAAAAAAGATACTTCCAAATTCATTAAGCAATGCACTGAAAAATGCTATGAAATGTGCAGCCATTCATTACTTATTGTTAATGCATTTCTTAGGCTTAAGCATCTTTTAAACTCACTCATATATACATTACTATTAACACAAAATGTTACTAATACCGTTTCTTCCTACAACAAAAGGGATGATGAGGCAATTTTTAAAACCTCTGTGATGCAATTTTGGCAGGCAAGAGTGAGTCTGACTCGTTAAGTTGATCCGAGTTACCTCCCTGATTACTCAAATTGGATTTGTAGGATACCGACTGGTTTCAACTAGATTCTACAAGAAAATTCAGATTTTACACACACAAAGACTATATAGCCAGACACAGTCCACAGCCAAAAAACACAACTTCAAAAAAATTTCAGTTTAAAAACCCCAAAATCAAACTATCAAAAAGTTGGGGTTAATGTGACAACAACCCAATCACCACAACACAAGACAGAAATTGTATTTCCTAAATTCTATAAGGCTCACAGCTGCTCTCTGGATTTAGTTTTTAGAAAGAGACGAGAAGATAATGGGGAAGGATTGTCTCATTGAGAAAAGGAAATGTCGCTTGGCTGTGGCTACTTAGAACCATCTGGTAGACAACATGTGAAATGTATCCTCAGACACCAGACACCCAGCCATGCAGAGCATCCACATGACAAAATACTGTTTCAGTTGCATCAAAGTGTGTTTAGGATAAATTGAAAAATTGCAGCACATTAAATAATGGTGCATGTTGCATTTACATCACCATATTTACCATAAAAGATCATCCAATTCATGACTGATTGAATTCAGTTATGAATTCAATCATAATCTCTGTATAAATAACCCAAACTTGGACCATGACTGCAGACGCAGTAACATGTTACATTTGCCTTCCTGAAGTTATGATAAAGTATGTTTATTAATCCAGTTTATACACCAATTCCACCCAAAAAGAAAACAAGATTAAATCTGGAATGAGATGGTCAAACAAAAAGTTTATTTCTTTCATATTATGTAACCCATTATCCTTTTGCTAGCTACCTCAGAAGACACTTCTGAAAAACAATTACTGTCCTTCAGAAAATGATTACTAGGCAGTAGGAAAACATGGCTTCTTTTCTGCTAAATCCTTTGTAACAAAATTACCATAAGACCATTAGTAACTTTAAAATAAGTTACTATTTTACAGTCAACCAACCTTTGATTGGCACAACAGCAAATATACTTGAAAAAGGGCAGTCATGCATTGCCAAGCAAAGAACCACTGGTTTGAGCCCTGTATAAGGCAGTTTAGAAAGAGATATTAGCTAAGTAGTATTACCTTCTTCATATTATTCTTCATCATTTTCTAATTAACTTTAGCACAATGCGTTAAAGTCCATGCGTTAATGCTAGTGGGCAGTGTGTCTGGAAACCACCTCCAAATTCTTTCACACAGGATGGACAGAAGTACAAATGGCATCCATAGCCTCACGACTATGATAGTAGATAAAAGGCTTGGCTGCAAAAATCCTGAACTATATTTTTAAACTAGCACTTTTAGATGACAACAAAAAATCTCTTGTAAGACTGATCTCCTCAGAATCAAACAGCTGTTACTGTCAAAGCTGACAAACAGCAGCCTCAAGGAGCCCAACAAGGCCAAAATATTTTTTTTATATTTTACAATAACATCAGGTCTGATATCCTCAAGACTTCCAAGAGAATGATGTGCACACCAATAGCTGGATTCCGAAAGATCCCCCCACACGCTGCAGTCAGCCTCAGAGACTGAAAACTACCCAGAGAGAAACATAGCCAAACTTAAATCTAACCCATTTACAAATGCTCCCATTACAGGATGTCTACACTCTGTAGCCGAGCAAAACTAAACCATACAAAAATGTACCAAGTGTGTTTGGAAAATTGCTTATCGTTTGCAAACAATTCAGACATCCTTGGCAGTTCGTGACCAAACAGGTTGCCAATCGCAGATTTGTTTACAGAAACCTTTCATACTAATCCAACCAAATAGATGCTCAGTTTTTTTTTAATTATTACAAATACTTTCCTACTCTAATCTACTGTGGCTTCTCATCCAAGCCTTATGGTGGGAATTGAAATTAGGTAATGCCTATACAAATGAAATACTGACCAGTATTAGGACAATTGGCTACCACTAAAAACCTAACCAGACCATTTATTCCTAAATAAATTCAGTAATATTAAGTGTTCAGTAATTTGTAATGTCTGGCAAATGACGTTACAAAACCACCACAAAAATACAGCTGAGAAAACAGCCACAGCAACAGAGGTAGACTGTGTAATCTTGATATGTATAGCTTTGAGCTACTAACCTTTGTAAACTATGTGACCTGATCCAACAGGATTCAAAGATAAACTATTTCATATAAGTGCAAAGACAGAAATAAACGATTTGTTTGTATGGTGACTCAGGTACAATGAAACTTTTGGCACCACTTTACATCTTCTGTTGCAGATACAGTTCTGAAAAGTGATGCAATTCAAACTAATACTAATACTTTCATATTCATCAAAAACAGGCACAAATTCTTAAACCACTTCTCCTGAGGTAATTGAAACAAGACAAGAAAATCTGTTGGTGCTGAGATACCACCTGTGCTAGCTAAATTACACATTTAGGTTGAAAATCAATGATGACTCCAAAAATCTCCAATTCAAATCATAGGGATTTTCCCAGAGATGAGCTCTGCAATGGGGCACTGGGTCAGCCAGGTCGTCTCCATTCCATTCCACACACAATCTGCAGTAGGAAACAACGGTATGCCTGGGGTCATAGATAGACTCACAGCGGTCAGTCAGCTCTCTGTAAACATAACATACTTAGACTGGCTGATAATGGAGGGCAACACACACAGACCCCTTATCACGAAGTCCAACAGGACAGGAAGCCCTCCTCTCAGAACCCCCCCCCCCCCATTTCCAGTGGTACCTCACGGCACGCGATACACTCCCAGAGGTCACACAGGAGCAAAGGGAAAACAAACCCACCAGCAATTCACACGTATTTTTAGAAATCACCCTACAACCTTTGTTTAGTAACTATACACATCAACCTCTTTGAAGTCATTGACACTGCTCCTGGACTCTCAGCATATGCAGGACTTGAGGCTGGTCCTATATACATGTGCACTGTCCCCCTTTATAGCACTGCAATGACAACCCAATGCTGTGCTCAGCCAGGTCTGTTGGTTTAAAACAGGTCCTGCTATGCAGAGTGTAAAGGAATAACAAATTTGCATCCAAAGGGTGAATGATAGTTGATCCCCACTTCCTGAAACACCTGCTTGGGCACTCCGATGTCACACAGGTATACCCTGGCCTCCCCACCATCCAGAGGAAGTGGCAGGCCCAGAGACAGGGTCCACTTGGCCTCCACGACCTGCTTCTGGCCACTCACTGGGGGGTCGATGGTGAGCACTGGAGCTTTGTTCTGGTTGGCCCAGTCTGCAGCTGCCTGGTACCAGGCCTGGTCCCGTAGGAGGCTGTTCTCATGGCAGTCCAGACAATTTATGACCAGGTCCACTGGGCTGACAGGCAGGTCTAAGAGAAGGGACAAGAGAGAACAATCACGGTTTGAACTGAAAGAATAGCAGCAACACCTCCAGCAGAGGGCAACATTCACTCAGTGTATGACCATTAACATCAGAAAAGAACCTCTGTGTGTAGTTGATTTTTATCATATCAATGTCCATAATAACAAAGTGTCTACTATAGATTAGAAAACAATGAACTTTTTATGTAGCTCACGCTAATAAAAGAACACACTACCTGGAAGTGGATTCACTATCTCCACTTACAATCCATTTATAAGTTTTCATCTAGTCTCATCTAAATTAATGGTGTAATAAAACAGAGAAAAGATCTACTGTGCATCAGTCAGTATTGGTACCTTTGATGCTGGCCACCTGCTTGCCGCTGGTCTTGCTATAGAGGTTGAGCTCATTGGTTATGGACTCCTGGATCTTCACAACATTGGGGATGAAGAGGATGACGTCCACGTCGTGGTTGGCCAGGTGCCGGCCGCAGCTGATGCCCTGGGCCCCCTGGACATGGGGCCCACATAGCAGGGCCACCGTGGGACGCTGATGGTTATTTTTAGGGGTCAGCCTGGGGACATCAGATACAAGAGATACATTTTAAATTTGCAATAACCTTAAATATGTCTACTGGTAGAGTCGATTAGTTAACATTAATGACATTTACATTATTGTGTCACATACAGTCATGACTGTTCTGAACATCATGATCTGCAGATTCCATAAAGTACAAACAAAGGAAATCTGCATGTGTAATACATGACTAATGTGCAGGTAAATGTTGGGAGCCTTGCTTAAAAAAATCTCTACTATTTCACTGTATCATGGACTTCAGAAGAAGTGTTCATCTGCCATCCACGCAATCACAGTCAGCAGGGCATTGTGAGGCATGTTGACCATAAACACAGCTTTTCCAAAGGCTGCTACAACATGTCCTGCAAAGAAATGCTTTTCTGTCACGATTACCTGCTAAAGCCACTGTGTACTCATAAATACAGTGTTTGAATTAAATCATTCACATGCATGCAAGAGACAAGCCTGAAGGCATGTTTACATAACACTGGGTTGTGTTCATTATGGAACATCGTACCTAAAACAAAACATAAAAACGTTCCTTATTGTGTATTGAATGTGACTGAATCTTGGTTTTATGCGATGTGTAGGAAGCATCCAGTCACTTACCGGTTGGGCCCCCCCAGTAGAGTTAGGGCCATCTGACTGGCACACACCCCCGTCATCTCCAGCCTCCGTTCCAGAGAAAGGCCATGCTGTTCCGCTACGGCCAGTAGACGCTTGTGAAGTTCGAAGGACACACTGGGGACAACCAGGCCTGAGTCTATACACACACACACACACACACACACACACACACACACACACACACACACACACACACA